>JAUKPP010188706.1:0-16129 GCA_032273245.1 Phyllaplysia taylori
AAGGATAGCAATACAGGTACATGTAGCACAAGGATAGCTTCCTAAAGGGTAGCAATACAGGTACATGTAGCACAAGGACAGCTTCCTCAAGGATAGCAATACAGGTACATGTAGCACAAGGATAGCTTCCTAAAGGGTAGCAATACAGGTACATGTAGCACAAGGACAGCTTCCTCAAGGATAGCAATACAGGTACATGTAGCACAAGGACAGCTTCCTAAAGGGTAGCAATACAGGTACATGTAGCACAAGGATAGCTTCCTCATATATAGCAATACAGCTACATATAGCAATTTATGGAAAAACAAGACAATTACAGCCTGAATGAAGTTACATGCCATAACAATTCCACGCCATTTATCAAGAATCAACAAAACCCACAATCCAGCCACATATTTGTGTGGTCACACACGAACAAAACTACAGAAGCCGTGAGAGTCACAATAGAATGTATTCATATACACAAGCTGACTTAGTCAATTTCCAAGTTTAAAAAGTTAAATTTCAACTCGCATGAAAAAAACAATATATACCAATAGGATCTTCATTTGTTATCTAACTGAAGTCCATCCCCGTCTTAATGAGTCTTATATACACACGGCGTCAAAAAGAGCCCTACTTTCAGGGGTCAAAGTCTACCTCCCTCGTTTTTACGAGACTTCTTAAACACATGTATATACAATAAATGCGTTCTGCAAACAAAACCCCTAAAACGTGTTGAAAAAATAGTGTAGATATTTAAATTATTAACATTGCAAATTCATTGCTATTGAATCGCCACTTTCTAAATTTCTATTGATAATTGACAACCATCAACTTTAAACCGATACAGTTGAACCTGCTCAAGCGACCACCTGAACAAGACAACCACCTGAACAAGAAAACCACCTGCACAAGCGACCACTTTCTATCGACTCCCAAATTGCATTTCTTCTATATAATATCCCTCTCTAAGACGACTAACTACACAAATGAACACTTTCTATCGACTCCCAAATTGCATTTCATCAATATAATATCCCTCTCTAAGACGACCACCTGTCTAAAAACGACCACTTTCATCTCAACATTGGGTGGTCGTCTTAGATAGGTTTGACAGTATTTCTCTATGGTCTGACTCCCAACAAACATCAGATATAATAAACTACATGCACAACCTCTCCAGACCTCATTATCCCAATTTGATTAAATAAATACCAAGACAACGCTCAGAAATTAAAGTGGTTTTTTTTCAAGACCTTGCTCAGCTAGAAATCCATTGTCTGCGTTGATCCACATCTTGTTGGCTTGTCGTTTCTCAACTGCTAGTCAATCATTCGCAAAAGCCCTGATTATAAAACAGTTGCATCACAGTTGACTAGAGATCTCATAGTTGAACATGCACACAACTAAGTTGTAGCTAAAATGTATATATATACAGTAGAACCCGCATAAGTCGACATCGCTGGGACTATTCAAATCACGTGGAATAAAAAGAAATTTGACTCAAGGGGTTTTGATATAGTTAAGAAAGGAAAAGTTGGGAATTGCAAATCGTATTGACTAAAGCCAAATGTCGAGTTCACAGATGTTGAGATATGCGGGCTCTACAGTATCAAGCCTACACATGATAATTCAGTGTGCTTGTAAATGTTGGGAATCTGGTGGTGCCGATATTTCAATTCCATGCGCATTCTAGGACCTGTAAAAACTTTTCTGAAATAATACAATGATGTTAAAATACAAAGTAGTCTATAATGATGTTTGTTTATTGTAAGGTCATATTGTCATTTGTAATCTCAAACTATAGCTTTCTAGTTGTACATGTACAATTGGGCATGAATGTAATGTTGCATTTGTGCCTTGGTGCTGAATCAATGATAACTTTTCTGGTCCGTCCATAAAACTTTCCTTTACACTTTCAACTTCGACAACTGTGCACCACAAGAGCACAGGAAGACGCGGGCCAACACAAAGGCCATTTCGACCCATGAAAGCAAGATTGTCTCACGTGTCCTGAGCCCTGCTGTCAGAAAATCATGAGTGGAAATTGTGAGTTTCTTTTTCTGATGAGTCAATATATATGTCACAGGACAAACGAGTATTCAGTCCTAGGACAAATGAGGATCCACGTTTTTCCTAGGAAAAACAAGCATCCGTGTTTATCCCAGAAAATATCCAGTAAAAACGTGGATCCACATTGATCCTAGGACAAATAAAGACCTCCATTCTTCCTGACAGCTAGTACAAACTGAGTAGTACAAACGCTGATGATCTCATGAAAACATTATATTTAATAGAGACAAAGAAGGGAAAAATCGTTAGTCTGACATCGATTCATAGTGAAAAGAAGGAGAGTAAAATGGTATGGTGGCTTCATGAGACAGAGGGGCCCTAACCAAAAACCTTCCAAAAAGTTTGTTTTTTAGAGGCACCAGAATTTTTGGCTGTTTTAGCCCAAATTTGGCAGTGTCCAAATGGAAACTTGTGAGGAAGCAGAAGGAGAGAAAGACCAACACCCAGATTTGAGACTTTGTGAGGGCTTGGACTGGCCTGCAATCTCAGTTAACAGGCCAGCCTCCATATGCACCAAACCAGTTTAAGCTATGCAAGCGCAGAGGCCACCATCCATACACAAATGTAAAGCAAGTAATTTTCAGCTCCGAAAATGTCCCCACCAGCAAGAGGCTCAGTGAACTAATGTGAATATGGCCAACTATTCCTTCCTTTATTTGGTTTTACACCCTCTACAGCACTCATCGAGCTCTTGTGCATGCGGATTGGCTATAAAATGTGGACGCAGCCATTCTGCAAGTGCTTTCAGTTTCAACCAATCAGAAGTTGTATAGAGTCCGCGCCGCTTCCGATGTAAGAAAGGAGCTCTTTAGTGTCATCAGGATTTTTCTTAGTAATATATACAGCACTTTCAGACTTAACAATACAGCCCACTCGTGGCTTAAAATGTATAACAATGATAGTTATCAACTTTATTTTCATATCTCACTGCAGTCCCGCTTTTTTTTCTTCTATATTTCATTTATCTCATTCTCGGAGCTTCAGCAGCATGTTCATTTAACTTCAACTCTGAATGAACAATTCTCACCTGTAAACATCAAGTGGAAGAAAAGAAAAACAGAGAAGAGGCACTTTAGAAGGGCTTCACACACATTTCGCAATCTAGAGCTTTGAGCTAAGTTCCAGTCACATATGACATCTTGCTCCTTACACCTTACCAACCTTACCCAGCGTTTGGGGGAAAGTAGTCTCTACCCCACTGCCTGCACACATCAAGCAAAATTGCCAAGCTTTGCCTCACTCCTCACTCTCATAACTCAACTGGACGCCACACCGCCCCCGAGGTGACTGACCCACACTATGACTGATAAGAGGCACCCTGATCGTCTCACTACTGTAATCTAGTTTCATTCATATCGTTCCGTTGCTTCATTCTGTTTTTTCTCTTAATCATTATGATCAAGACAGAGAAAAAAGCAAAATTGGATAAGATCAACCTGGTTTAAATTCAACAGTTTCTTTCAGTCCTCACCTGTTGATGTAAAGCAATCTCGACTGTGCTGCTATTTTGACAATTGACAAAAAGAGTGTAGGAACATAATAATGAGACCTTGTTGTTCGGTTTCTAATTTTACATCCCTTGCAACACTGTACGGTCATTTAAGAGACAGGCTACTTCAACCCTGCCTACCAGGGCCAACTCAGGCTGAGATGGACAGACCCCAGGGAAAAAAAATGAAGATCATCCACAGGTAAAATCAAACTCGGGTCTTCTGTGTGAAACATTCCACGAAATATTCACTATGTAACAAATCTATAACAGAATTTACATGCATGCAACACACTGGACTTGCTCAAGCACAAAGACAAGATCTGGAGACAACACACAATCTGCACACCATGTGCTTAGCATAGTCCCTGCAACTGAAACAGAAATAAGAAATAAAAAAAACCTAAGTTGTAGCAGCTTCACTGGGCGCTCTATATACAGGATTGAGAATGCCTTGTGACTTCTCTACCATTCTGGCATCAGACCCGAAAGAAGAAAAAAAATATCACATCCTAATAACTAATATCAAATCACATCACCCAGATTCATTTAAAAAAAACACCAAACACCCCAAATTCATCCTTGATGTCGCACACTGTTGTAGTAACCAACATTGAGACACTTTTGAGGCATTGATGTTTGTTCACTTGGGGTTTTATGGCTCCATCGACTTTGTAAGAGGTTCACAGTCTTTTTTTTATGTGGACAGAGCTAACAATATGAGTATCAGCAATACATTGCTACAAAAAAAAATATCTTGGTGGAAACCAATGGGTATGAGTTGAGTATGCCAATTTGAATGGAGATAGATAAGAAACTCCAAAATCACCACAACGCTAACCTAATTTTCCACAATTGTCTGTTGGATGGTACAGTGGGGTCTGCTTAAGGTGACTTTTTATTAAACCTACCATTTTCCAGGTCCCCACCATTTCCCCACTATTTCTCTGTATTGAAACATCTCTTGAGGTGACATTAATACCTCAGATAGTATTACCAAAATATCCTCTTCTGCCAAAATATTGCTTTTGTCTTGTCGTGTCAAGACACCCTATTCATTTAGAACATTGTATCATTATCTGATATGCTCAGATGGTGGTTTATTCAACAGCACAGTACTTCCTCCCTCCCCCCTCCCTCCCTAAATTCCAGCAACCACCTCCCTGCTTTGGTTGTTCATTCATACTTATACAATCTCACTCCCACCCTCCAATACAGTGTTATTGTGGTCACTGAGGGCTCATAATTTAGGAGTAAACCTTGGCTCTCAGAGGAGGGGGGGGGGGATAGAGGTGAGGGTGTCTCCCCTAATTTCGGATAACGTGACACTTGCTTAAGGCCCTGTGATGTCACCTTAAGCGGACTCCACCGCACACGATATCAAGAGCTTGTAACAGAAACACTGCAATATTTTGAACATCTCACACAAACTTTTCTCACACAAGAGACAAAACTTCAGCCCAAATGTTGACAAATGTCACTGCCAGTGTCAAATATAGACAGTCTTCGTCTAGGCCGACTGTCACGCCTCAAAAATGCCAACACACACATAATTCAAGGGATAACAAAAGCCTGCCTTAAAACTAGATGGTCACAGTAACAGTTAGAAGCTACTTATCAATAGAGGCACAAGCTTCTTTTGCTGTTTTAGCTAGAGATTGTAACAAACACAGACATTTTTGCAGTCTTTTGTCGATATTGTAAAACTATTGCAACAATTATACCGTCTCTGCTGGTGTGAAGTAATTCCCTCAAACACACTCCATCTCCATGAGACAGCACATCACAGCACAAGATAGTTAGAAGTTACTTATCTATAGAGGCACTAGCTTCTTTGACTATTTTAGCCTCCTAGCACAAGAGTCCAGAACAAGCTGTCAACACGACTGATATGGCAAACAATGTGCTGTACAAACAAGTAGGTCACAACTGCGGGCAGTCTATGTAGGTCACAAAAAGCTTTAAAAAAAACTGGAGTACGCTATCTCAGGTATCTCAAATTATTTGACAGCATGCATTTAATGTTAGTACCTTCACTGCTCAGTTCAGTAATTGTAGGTTATCTGATGTCATTGCACTTTCCAATCCACAACACACTGGGATTCTGGGATGACCCTACTACTTATGCAGGTTTACTACATCACATTACCTGTATTACCAACGTCCAATATAGCGTGCTGACAATTGTAGCAGCATTTTCAAAAATAAGCATTTTCTTTTCACTACTGTTGGTTGACCGATATCCCTCACAACACCATCTCCGTTGGAGAGCCACTCATCTCCTTAACCGATATCGCCACATCTTTTGTGCTATAAGGCACCAGCAGCATCTGAACACTATCACCAGCACAGCCGAACCAGCTTTTGTCAAACTGTCGTTGTAGCTGCACCTCAAAATTCCAAACACTCGTGTGTAGCTGTTGTAGCCAAACCACAAAGATCAAGTGTCCTTGATGACTGATCGTGTCGGTGAGTGCAGATAGTAGAACTCAGCCTTACACAGCAGAGGCGACACTGGCATGAAGCCAGGCAGCGAAGTATACAGATTACTGGACAGCAATTCCTGTACCTGTCCGTCGTCAAATAGTATTGAGGAGCAAGTCCTCGGTGATAAACCGTGATCGCTGGAGCCGTGTGACTCAGTTGTCTCCCTGTCTCTGGCTCCGTTGCTGCTCCAACAATCTCTCGAGGGGGGAAGGGCCGCTGTTGGACCACATGCCCTAGAGGGGAGATAAACAAGAAGTTTTACAACGTTGTAGTTTGTCTTCTGATAGTTCCGTCCCATACTCAGTATCTATACTAGGAAAACCCAGGGTTGTTTCTATTTCAGTGCATTGAGGCAGCATTCTGCCTCCCTTTCTGGAAAACAGTTTTATATGAACCTGGGACAACTCTATTATTTAAGAAATTGCCAGTGGGAGTCGTACGCCAACAGAGAGTGAACACACAGGGATCCACGATGATTCAAGAGAGTAGGTTTGGTTTTGGCTTAACGTCCCCTGCAACGCTGTAAGGTCATTTAAAGGACATGCTACTTTGACCCTGCCTGTCATAGCCAACCCCGGCTGAGAGGGAAAACATCCCAGACTGGAAAAAAAAACCAGATCGTCCGCACTCCGGATCCAATTTGGGTCTTCCGCATGACAGGTGAAGAGCCTAACCCTTACACCACAACGCCAGTATAGGTATTTGCCAAAAGACAGTAAGTGATCTTGTTGGTATAAAAACCTGTAAAACAGCACTGAATATTTCACAAAAAGTTGAGAATGTGTCAGATTGTTGATTAACCTTAAGAAGCCTAGCTTACCTGGAGGTTTCCGGTAGCAAAAGAATGTGTCGTGCTGGGAATTCCCTGACTGACCGGCATGTTGGTCATTCCACCAGGACCTGTGAGAAAGATAAGATAAGATAAGATAAGATAAGATAAGATAAGGTACGATAAAATAGGTTAAGATAAGAAAAAATAAGTTAGATAAGATAAGATAGATAAAATTTCCCTCGTGGATTAATGAAGTATATGGTGTCTTATCAACATTATTTTGCTGCAGCCTGTTTTATTTTAGTCTAGTTTTATGTTCCTTTGAACACTGCAAGGTCAGTTAAGAGACGGGCTACTTCAATCCTGCCTGTCGGGGCCAACACAGGAAGACAGAGATGAATCCCAGCAGAAAAACGCAAGCCATCTGCACTTGGGATCGAACTCAGGTCTTCCATGTTATAGGTGAAGTGCCAAACCATTACACCAGAGACGCCAGCTCTAAAGCTGAATAGTTCTTTATCCTCAGGGGTAAAAAATCCAGACAAATTTCTTTAAGATTTTAATTAATTCCACTTCGACGAGCATGAATGAATGTGCCCTTCTTCTAAAATTTGTATTTTTTTGTGCTTAGAAGTGCTTTTACCGCAAGTTAGTTCATGATCAGCTGTGGTGTAATGGTTAGGCTCTTCACCTATCATGCAGAAGACCTAAGTTCGATCCCGTTGTTGGAATCGTCAGCTGCTTCTGTGCACTTTGTGAGTGAAGTGTGCATCGTGAGCGTTACGTATCTTGTGAATGGTTGTATTGCATCCATTTCCATGATGATGCAAAATCGTTGTCCAAGATATAATAAAGAAACTTGACTACACTTACCTTCAGCAGACGCAGCCTTCATCAGTGCAGCCGGAGTGGTCTTGACCAGCGATGTGGGCCAGGCCGGGGAACTGTTGTTGCTGAAGAGGGTGTACTCCCCGCTGGCCTGGAGGAACGGCGGGTCCATCACGGTGTGGATCATCGACTGGTGCGGCGCCGCGTTACTGCCCGCCTGGTGTTGTTGGGGCAGCGGTTGCTGCTGGTGTTGTTGGTGTGTGGCTAAATGCTGTTGTTGTTGTTGATGTTGCTGTTGTTGTTGAGGGGATGGCTTCTGTCCCTTGACCAGTTGAGGGTGCTGGTTGTCTCTGGTGGAAGGAAGGACGATGGATGAGATGATGAATGGATTGCATTTATATAGTGTATAACCCCACTCGAAAGCAGGCTCTACGTGCTTTAAAAACCTATTAAGTCAGCAGATCAAAGTCATACAGAAACATTCTCAACTTCCTGTGGTTGGGAACCATACAGTGCACACTGTTATTCTACAATAGCTCAAACACTAACGTACTGACAACATCTTTCACTGTCTATAGCCAGGTATCCATTTACACCTGTCTGAAGTGAGGAAAATTTGTGTAAAATACCTTATCCAAGGACAAACATCTGATCTGAGTTGGGACTCAAATCAGCTACCTCATGTCTACGAGTCGGGCAGCCTAACCACTACACTACTGACGGCATAAAGCACCAAGGTTTTTTAGCTCCACGTCATTTAACTCATTCCCTACCATCAACTGTTTTATCCGTACTAACTGCATCCTTAATAGCTCAAGCTGACATTCAAGTCATACAGAAACTGTTCAAGACCTTCAAAATTACAGTCTTATGTTTTTTTGTTTGTTGAGGCTTAACATTTCCTTTAAATCCCTGAAAGAAGTAGGGCTTAACCTCCTTGGCCTGAATCTAAATGTATTTGGGAAAAAAGTACCTGCAGTTGATCGGCTTTGCTAAAAATGTAACATCTATCGTCTCCTTTGGTTTGGATATATCATAACTTAAGTAAGATTCAGACAACAGTCAAATCCATGACACAATATGAATATACTTACAAACCAAGACTCTTGTCTGGCTTTGGGGTACCCTGAAAAGTAAAATAATAACCATCATGATAATAACCATCATGATAATAATAACAATAATAATAATAATAATAATAATAATAATAATAATAATAATAATAATAATAATAATAATAACAATAATTATGACTACATTTATATAGTGCATATCCCCGCTTGAAAGCAGGCTCTGTGCACTTTTACAATAAAAATACGTCATCTTTACACGAAATGGTCAACTAATCCATGAACAAGTACAGCAGCGAAGGTCTTACTAATACAGTTTGCCACATAGGGATATGCAATAGCTACATCATCGTTATCCTTGACTTCGCTGGTATCTTTAATTTACTCTTTGTGACCGGTAGCCAGACTTGTGGCAGATATGAAACACGATATGAGAACAAAATTTGACAGACTGAGCTTCTAAATACTTATATTTTGTTTGATAATATCTAAAAAGCTATTTTGACTCACTTGCGCTTAAAAGCGACCGTTTGATGTGTGCAACTACAGTAAAGATCTACTTTAGTTGCTGTCAGCATGGTATAAAAAATCTATAATACTCATAATTGTTGTAGATCAGAATCTATTCTACTCATGAAATTGCCAGTTGTAATCACTGGTTAAAACTTATGATTACAACTTGGCAAGTTCCCTTGTAGAATAGATCCTGATCTACAACCATAACTCCAGCAATAAATTCTTTATAAATCCTTATCGTTCTGCTTAAAAAATTCTGGTCACAAAGAGTCAATCAATCACAAAACAGACTGATTTCCAACTAATATAATTTTCTAATCTCAATATTGTAATAGCTTTTAATAGAGGCGCCTGAGCCTTTGGCTGTCTTAGGCCTCTTTTTGGGTTGTTCTTTTTTTCACTTCAGCAGACTTAAGTTTCCCTGAGGGTTGCTCCTTGTATGCTGAGTCTGTAGGCACTTAGCAGAAGGCAAAATTGATCTAAAAAAAAAGAACCCCATCCACCCCTTTCAAGAACGTAGAATAGAAAAAAAAGTAATATTTAGAAAGAAGTAAATGGGCTAGAACACACAAAGTGCCAGGAAGCTGCCTATTCCCTATCTAAACCAATGAAATCTGAAACAAAGAAGTGCAAACCCTCACCGCAGCGTGGCCCTGGAAGCTGGTGGACAACCTTGGGTCTTGGCTCGCCGCAGTCTTCCCTCCATGATACCCTTGTGCTTGCTGCTGCTGCTGCTGTTGTTGGCCAAGGAACTGGTTGAATGGTGCATTCTGGGGCTGTTGCGGGTGATGGTGGTGCTGCTGGTGGTGGTGGTGCCCGCTCAGGCTCTGACCTTGACTTTGAGGTCGGCCAGAGTTGTTTGCCAGATTGGCAGCCAGGAAGAGGTTGTTCATGGCAGCGGCAGATGGAGGGCCGCTTGGACCAGCCACGTTAGAGCTCCCAGCACCGGCACTTCCGCCACCAACGCCACCAGGGGCTGTGGCACCAATAGAGGAACCAGTCTGGCTTGCTCCGCCGCGTAGAGGGATGTTTTGGTATAACAAACCTGGAATGTCAGGAAGTCAACAAGAGCAATAGTAATATATCTAGAAAGAAGTGGAAGAAGTAGAGCACACTAGTGAGCCCGCCAGCCACCCAATCTCAACAACAGTAGTGTCAAAGAAAAAGAGAATGATGATTTGTTGGGGAAACCAGTCAAAATAAGTCCTAGGTCCCATTTCACTTCGGTCATGTAGAATTAAAGGTTAAGTAACACCTCCGTATACAATACACCCTTCGGACCCCAGATTTCAAACATCTT
This sequence comes from Phyllaplysia taylori, assembly GCA_032273245.1. Classification (NCBI taxonomy): domain Eukaryota; kingdom Metazoa; phylum Mollusca; class Gastropoda; order Aplysiida; family Aplysiidae; genus Phyllaplysia; species Phyllaplysia taylori. Next base: position 10,518 of record JAUKPP010188706.1, read on the forward strand.
GTAGAGATATATCAGCCCAGTGGTGCTCAGAGGTCGCCATCTGGCTCTATTTTGCTAAACACTCGCCTTTTATCCACTCGTTTTAAGGAAAGGTCTTTATCAATTGCATCCTGCAGCCCCTACATTATGGAACACTCTCTCAAGCACGACTCGAAATAGCAAGAACTTTTAAAAGAAATCTTAAAACGGAACTTTTCAGAGCAACATTTTTATAGCACACAATGATTGACAACTTTTAAACAGATGAGAAAGCCTTTTGTCTTTAGTAAGCTTTCTTTTTAATGACACGGTTGTTTATATCATTCTTCCAAATACAATCAAATGCATACAATGTATGAATTTCATTTTTTACCAAGTATGAATGCCTTTTATGTCTAACTATATGTAGCCTATATCTGTATGATTGCCATTGAGCACCTTTAGTGGATTTCAGGCGCTATACAAACTAATTATTATTATAATTATTAACATCAGTGAAAACACCAAGCTCGGGGAACGATGATGACAGTGACATTTTATGATTAACGTGTAGTCTAATAAACAGAGGAAATGCCTACTGAATTAACAGTAGTGTCATTGGTTCAATTTTGTTTCCAGCAAAGGTATTCAGAGGGTTATAAAATGACAGTCTACAGAGACAATGAGTTCTTGGGCAGTTGCTTGGAAAACATATTATAGATTCAGGTTCTGCGATGATAAAAAAAAATGTTTAATGCCCCTTAAAAAATTACAAGTTATATTAAAAGAATGAATCTCTGAACAAAAATCCTTGTGAACTCAGGAATGGAGTCTGGGACTTCCATGTTTATAGTTAGGAGCTGAACTGCTCGGCAACCGACTTACCAGAGGATTGCGACTTGGGGTTGCCTTGCTGTATATGTTGCTGTTTTTGCTGCGGTTGCTGTTGCTGCGAAGGCTGTTTCTGAGGGTGCTGGTGTGGAGGATGTTGAGTATGCTGCATCCCGCGGTAGCTTGGTACCGGCACTCCTGAAGCTTGGTGAAGATTTCCTGTTGCGGACATTCGAGGAGGGGGCGGGGGGGATTAATAGCAATGCACCATAAAACGCTTAAGAACTATCTCAGTGGATTATGTCACTGGTAAAATGGAAATAGTTGAAGAAATAGGTGAACAGTATCGGCAGCTGTATAATAAGGATCAGCTTTCACCAGATCAAATATCCGAACCTCTAAGAACATTTGCCCATAACCTTGAATTTCGCACACTCTCTGAAACAGAAGTAGAGATGTGTGACGCCCCATTTACGGAAGAGGAGATAACTGAGGCTGTGAAAATAATGGAAAATGGGTCAGCTCCAGGTACAGATAGACTCCCTGTGGATTTTATAAAATATTTTGGTCCGACCTTAAAACCCCGTTGATTAACTGTTTTGATTTGAGCTTTTCAGAGAATATGTACTGACTTGTTTTCTGGACATTTCTACCAAGAAACACTTAGAAAGTAAGAATATTTAGACACACAACATACACGAATCCCAAGAACAGCATTTCTTTTCCATACATCAAGGTTTCATACACAACATGATCGATTGAAACAGCCCTAGCACAAAACCATTCCAGCAACTTCGTTCCTATGAAGCCACACGTCCCTATGAGGCCACACGTCTGGTCAAATTTTCAGTGGGCTCTTTGATCTCCTTGACCTAATCATGTAAATAAGCCAGATACTAAACAAGGACCCCCATTGATTTAATCATTATAATAATAATAATAATAATAGATTGCATTTATATAGCGCATTTCCCAGCTCAAAAGCAAGCCCTATTCGTATAACAATCATTATTACCCCCAGCAGACCAAGTCATTCAGAAACCTTCTCAATTTCCTGGGAAGCATACGGTGCAAGTTGCCATTTAACAGGTGCAAAACCACTAACATACGGATTAGATTGTTAGCGGTCTTTAGCCGGGTGCCCATTCACACCTGGGTAAAGAGGAAAATTTGTATAAAGTGCCTTTTTACAAAGACAACGTCGGGCCTAAGCTAGGATTCGAACCTGCAACCTTCCAATTACAAGTCATCAGCCTAACCACTATACTACCGACACCAATCATCCTTGACCTAGTAATCTAGAACTCTAGCCTTAACACAAGACTCACCAGCTCTCCCCGCCCCAACAGCTCCACCAGACATGGCCGTGGTCAGGTAGGGCGACTCACCCTTGGTGGGCGATACCAGACTGGCCGGAGGGATGAAGCCCACGGGTGCTGGGGACGACAAGATGGACGACGTTTAGGTACGGTTTGGCATAGTTTGTTATTTTGGATTTTTTCCCCGACACATTGGGGGGGGGGGGGGGTAAAATGCCGACAGACCTTCTGAAAATCCCATGCAGCACCCAGTGAGTCCCCTGAGTTAGTTCTGCCCTTTAGTCCACCTGGACCATCGACCATCAATGAACTCTCAGATGAGCACAGACCAGCATCCTGCCAGGTTGAGCAAAGTTCTTTCCACCTCTGTGCATTTTGTCTATAGTTAAAGGTGAAACTCTCATCTATCATCATCTGTGGTGTAAGGATTAGGCTCTTCGCCTGACATGTGGAAGACCCAAGTTTGATCCCACACCTGGACGATTTCATTGTTCTGCTGGGATTTCTCTCTCAGCTCGGGTTGGCCCTGACAGGCGGGGTCCAAGTAGCCCATCTCTTAAATGGCCTTACAGTGTTGAAAGGAACATGAAACTGGTAACCAAAACAAAACTCTCATCTCTCACCAGGATTGGCCAGGAAAGATCTGCTAGCAGACGACTCTCCACGGCTGCCCTGATAGTTGATGGCGGCCGAACCAGACGGTGAACTCGACTCTGCAGCCATCATCTGCGACATTGCTCTTGCGGAGGGTTGTGAAGGGGGCGGGGGAGGCATGGTCAGGCCCGCCACAGGGTGAAGGCCGCTGGACAGAGGAGCTCCGCTAGAGCCAGTCCCTCCCAGACCTGATCCGGGACGCAGCATGGAACCTGCCAGATTTACAGTGATGACAAAATTTGAAACCAAATGTCCCTGGAAGTTTAAAATTACTTTGGCTTAGTACATTTCCTTGTGTTCAAGATGTTGTCAAGAGAAAGAGATGTGTTGGGACATTATTAAATTGAGTGCTCGTCAAAGCAAGGAAATTGCAGTAGTAGAAGAAGTAGTAGTAAGGAGTGAGTTATTTATAGAGGCGCCAGCTTTGGCTATTTTAGCCTCTTCTTCTTGTTGTTGTTTTTTACTTAAGCAGGCTGAAGTTTCCCTGGGGGTTGCCCTTTGTGTGCTGCGTCTGCAGGCACTTCCTTGTCACGAAAAGCCACATCAGGCAAAATTGTTTGTAAAAAACAAAAAAATAAAATGATCTATCAACATTCTAAAATCAGAAAATGTAATATATGCCTACAACCATCCCCCCCCCCCCTCCCCCTCTTCTTCCCCCTCCCCTCTAAGAAATCAATCACCCTCTGGTAACTTCGTGCAGAGAGACTGGATAGGCGAATTAAGATCAGCCCATGTACATGCTGAGTGGCTACAAAGTGCTAAATTTTTCAGACTGCTTTGAGACTATAAAGCAATATCAACACTTTAACGATATAAAAGAGAAAAAAAGCTGCACACAGGGTGCCAAAACAACCACATTTTTCATTTGTGAAGAATATTTTCTAAAAACCCACTTTAATTCTCGTGATTCCCACCTAGACCACCAGAATAAACCGGTTCTATCCCCAGTCGCGGACGATCTGGGGGTTTTTCTGCTGCTATTTTTTCCCTCTCAGCCCGGGTTGGCTCTGATAGGCAGGGTCGAAGTAGCCCGTCTCTTAAATGACCTTACAGTGTTGCGGGGGACGTAAAACTGGTAACCAAACCTAACCAATCACCTGGACCTGCAACGCCTCCAGACGGCTGCGACTGCTTAAAAAGTCCCGCACTCTGGTCCGACATGATGTTGGGGCCGCCCTGGTAGTATCCCTGGGGGCTCCGAGCCAACTGATGAAGCTGTTTCTGCTGCTGCTGTGCTGCGAGCATCCTGTGCTGTTGGCTGTAGTGAGAGTGCTGTTGGAACTGTGGGGGTGGGGGGGAAGGTTGCATGTCCTGGGGCATCATCGGGTAACCCTGCTGCTTCTGCTTGGGAGATAAGAGAGAAAAAGATAATAGATAAGATAAGATAAAATAAAGGATGAGACAAGATAAGAAGATACAGTAGGACAAGGTGAAGTAAGATAGGAGATAAGATACAATAAAAGGTAAGATAAGAAATATGGTAAGTCTAGACTGGACAAAAAAATGCTTTAACAATCCACCAGAAGAGCAAATTTCTTTGTGCCAACAGTCTTCTACACAATATATCGCACGGTGGCAGCTCTGCTCAACTATCATAACTTGAATTTTAGCGAAAATCACTTTTTTGGATATATTGAAAAACATCTCAGAGTCCGGCGATTTTTAAGAAACAGACAGTGGTTGTATTCCATACTATCGCATCTTGATTAACACTGTAGCAGACAGTCAGTTTTTGGCCTCTCCTGTCAAGTTGGAAACATCAAGTTATGATAGTTAAGTTGACACTCCGCAATATGGTAACAGGAATGTCAGTTTAAACTCCCTCTCCCCCTCTCCCTCTTTCTCCCTCTCTCTCTCTCTCTGTCTCTCTTCAGACTCTCCTCTTACTGTGGTGTAATGGTCAGGCTTTTCATCTATCATGTGGAAGAGTTCAATCTCAGTTGTGGACAATCTGCGGGTTTTTTCTGCTGGGATTTTTTTTTACCTCTCAGTCCGGGTTGGCCCTGACGAGCAGGTCGAAGTAGTCCGTCTCTTAAATGACCTTACAGTGTTGCAGGGGACGTAAAACTTAAAAACTGGTCACTCAAATCTCCTCTTATTCACCTGTTGCTGCTGCTGCTGCTGTTGCTGTTGAACAAACTGACTGGCAGAGCGAATGGCAGAGAGAAACTCAGCGCTGGGCGTTGGGCCAGGGAAATTCAACCCCGTCTGGTGGTCAATCCCTGAGGCTGAGAGAGACGACATATCCATATTCCTGACCGGCTGTTCCATCGAGGTGAACGATGAAGCGGCAGCCATGTTAGGAGAGGGCTGTGGGGAGCGGGAGGAGTTGGAACAGCTGTCTAAAGACGGGGACGTCGCGCTCTGTACTGACAGCAGCGGAGATGTGCTTTGACGTACAGAGCTACCAGCGCCGCCACCAACACCTACGCCGCTGTTACCATCTCCCCGTCCCAGGTTAAAACCTCCCCAGCTCAATCCAGCCGAGGGGAGGCCAGCGCTGGCGTTCTGGGAGGAATTCTCCGAGGGTATCAGCGACGCTTGTGTCCTCTGGTTGATCAACGCTGGGTAGTTATCCGTGCTAAGACTCGGGTACGGCTCCTGACTTTTGAAGGTGGGTATCACAGCCCCTTCCGTTCTGGCATCCCCGTCTCCCTTACTTCCCTGACCAGCCGGCCGGTTGGATGAGGCAGAGTGACCACCACCCCGCGGCGGACCCTTCTTCTGCAGCCTGGGACTGAGAGATGATGTCTGAGAACCTCCAGCTTTAGCGGACAGCCTGTACAGTGCAAACAATGAAAAGTGATCAAGACATAGTTGTCAGGGGGGGGGGGGGGCAAGACACAA
>JAUKPP010188706.1:16139-30277 GCA_032273245.1 Phyllaplysia taylori
CGCCCCCCCAAGAGAGAAGAAAGGGTCACAAAATTAATACATGAAAGCATGAAAGGATCAGACAGACCAACATTTATTGTCCAAAAGGTGCCAAAAACAGGTTGCTCCAAAGCAAGGTACACGGCCACAACATATTGCTCTAAAGAAGAAGCTGTACGGCAACCTGGGGGCCGAATAGAGAGCAGCCCTTCTACAGTGTGCCTATAACATTTGAATGAGCTGTTTTGTTTGCCAGTATCACATTGTACTTCATTCCCCTGGGAAGGGAGTAGCCACAAAAATGCCTGAAACATAGGAACTGGAGAAGTAATCACCAAGTTCGATTATTAATTTCAATATTTAATAGTGACCAACAAACAAACGGAAAAACATCTTGTATTACCTGGGAGGCAGATTGGGTTTCTGGTTCAGCGGAGATTTGTGATGCAGACTGATGACACCGGCTTGTCTCCCTCCTCCTCCCTTCTGGCTCTGGCCCTGAGAGGCTGGAAGTGTCGGCTCTGCCAACATCTTGGGCTGACCCTGCTCAGCATGGGTAGATTTTCCCTCTTCAGAAATCACCTTAGAGAGCGGAAAATGAGATTGGGGCACTTGATAAGCAGGGTTACCACTAGAATTTTGTGATGAAATGGGAAAATTTATGAAGTTGCGTTGTAAACAAAAGATGGTAAACGCAACATATATTAAGTTAAGGAGTAAACAATGCTGAGAATAAACCCAATTCTGTGAGTGTTGTTCTTGCTGTTGTCCATCAGGGACTTATACAGGTCGTTCACTCTTCAAGTAGTCTTCACAATCTACAGAGCCATTGCAGTCTAGCTCTGTACCTCGGGAGTGGAGAGCTTTGTTTGTTTGTTTGGGGTTTTACTGCTCCATCAACACAATAAGGTCATTTCTGGAGCCTTAAAATTAGCACCTTAATACTGCGAGGGTGCACAGTGCAATGCAGTCTCAAGACATTTCCTGACCAGTTCTTTGAGTGAAAATAAAGGGAACTAACAAGAACACAGAAAAGGGTTAGCATTAGGATTCCTGGACAAGGAAAGCTCCAACGACTGTCATTACATGGAATCAAACGGGGGAAGTAATCTTTACTCTTCAGCATTTTGCACATTTCCCGTGTACAATGGGAATGTAAAGATTCAAAGTGCATCACTGTGGGAAGGAAAAATATTGAAAATTGTGCCGAGTGTCTGTGTGTCACATGTTTGCTTCTATTCCTTCATGATTAATGTTTTAATTGAAATTTTAACACTTGCATTCTTAATCCGTTCCCCGATTACGTGACCACAAAAGTGCAGGGATCATAATCTAATGAATGAGAAAAAGAGGGGGGCGAATTTTACAAAGGACTCCTCTCTTCATCAGGCCCTGAAACAGACATGAAATACATAGAATGAAACTTTTTTTTTAAAATTCATAGAATTTTCTGCCCACAGATACTTTTTACTAAAATATTTTAATTCAAGAAAAAATCCTGAAAATGCCTGACATGAGAAAGTACAATTCAACTCACTGAAAGTGGACTTGTTGACCCTTTCTCTGGTTCAGGCCTCTTTTTCATGATGGTCTGTGAGACACAAAGGAAAATCTTCATAAATATACCAAAAAAATGAATGCATATATACAGAAGAATTAAAACAGTTATACACCAATTAAAATCTCAAAACGGAAATAATTGTTTAAAAGTGTCTCAAGACAAACAGATAAAAAAACCCACACATCTCTTTCCTTAGAATTATCCTGAAGAACAAAATGGAAGTCAGATGTTAAAATCTAGCAACCCTTCCTTTTCCAGCCCCACCTCATACCCTATACAATGAATAATATCCTACACAAAGTATGCAGTAAGAATTGCAGTGCTCAAGCCCTAATGCATTTAATTTCTCTAAGAAAAAACTAAGTAAAGAGTGGGAGAAGACTTCCCAACTGACCTGCATGGCAACAGTCGGTCGTGGTGCCGGCGGCTTCGGCGGAGTCTGTTGTCCGTCGACATTTTGGGGCACTTCATTGATACAAGACATATACAAAGATTGGAACATTAGAATCAAAACAGCAAAATTAGAAACATTCAGAGAAGCAGACAGTATTTATCTGCCAATGATGAGGGAATATACTCAATTCTGGGTGTTTCCGACCTATGGTAAATTTTGATTGGCTTGGTTTGGTTTTCGGTTTAACGTCCCTTGCAACACTGTAAGGTCATTTAAGGGACGGGCTGCTTGAACCCTGCCTGTCAGGGCCAACCCGGGCTGTGAGGTACATTGTCCCAGCAGAAAAACAGAGATATACTCGATCAAACAAACTGCCCCACTTGGGCCTCGAACTCACGTCCTCTGCGTGATAGACGAAGCCCCAAGCCATTACACCACAGACGCCGGTCTAATATTTAAATACTCATTATGAGATATTAATTCAAAGTAGCCAATCCTCAATAGGAAATTTTAGTGATATTCCAATATATTTACTGAGATTCTACTTTTTTTTTTTTTTAGATACATAAAATGCTAATGTTTTACTAAATTCAAATTTGTAATTTGGGAGTTGAGTCCCACTTAACAACCCACTAGAAAATAATAAAATGAAACATAAAATAATAAGTGAGGCCAAGCACCTTAGCTCGTCACTTAAAACTTACTATGAAAAATGGCCTCTATAAAAATAAAAAAAATTCATTGTCAATGATCTCAACAATCCTAGCAAAGTTCGTCTGGCTTCATATTACTAGCAAAATAAAGTTTTAAATAATAGTGAAAATTCAACGTTTTCTGTGAGAGCGGGAGATTGACATAAACTCATGAGACTCACAACAACATTGTGAGGGTTGGTAACTTTATAATGCTCACAAATTAATATATTGAAACCTTATAAAGAAATATTTTACTGCTAAGCTACAGAAGTTCCCCTCTGCATGATAGGCAAAGAGCTGAACCATGAACAAGAAGAGGAAGAATAGACTGCATTTATATAGCGCATATCCCCGCTTGAAAGCAAGCTTTATGTGCTTTACAATCATTATTCACCCAGCATACCAAGTCATTCAGTGAAACCTTTTCAGCTTCCAGGGAAGCATACAGTGCAAGCTGCCATTTTTACAGGTTTTAGAGCACTAACATACGGACAAGATTGTTCGCTGTCTATAGCCGGGTACCCATTCACACCTGGGGAAAGTGGGGAAAGTTTGTGTAAAGTGCCTTTCCCAGGACAAACTTCCATTATACCACAGAGACCCTGTTCACACTTTGCTCCAGATATTGCAAGCATATTTCACCTTTCTGTGTTGAAAACTGTGTGCGCACAGACTTGGTGGGCTGGTAGGTGACCAACTTCAGTTTGGGCACTTCCTGTGCGATCCATCGACCATGAGCCACAAGACGCTGGCAGCGCAAGTCTCTCTCACAGGCTGAACTCAATTCTTCGTTGAGGGCTTTGTTGAAGTTGTAAGTGCTACATTAGGGAGAAAGGATGAAGATACAGTTGAACCTGCTCAAGCGACCACATGCCCAAACAACCACTTTCTATCAAGTCCCAAATTGCATTTCTGCTATAAATACATAATATCCCTCTCGAAGACAATTACCTGTCTAAAAGCTACCACTTTCTTTCTCGACATTGGGTGGTTGTCTTAGACAGGTTTGACTGTACTAAAGATACAGTAATTTTTAAGCCAACAGCTGTCCTAGTATCCGCAACACACAATAATGAGTGGTTGAGGGGGGGGGGGGTGGTCTTCTCCTTCTCCTTTTTTCTATGTATCTCAGTTATCTTAATCAACTTCCTGTCATTTATACATGTATATCCTAAGAGTTTCTGTGGTGCTGTAAAACCTTAACAAATTATAAGGTCAATTCAGTGCCAGAAAGCAGAAAAGTCAAATACTATCACACAGAAAGTGGTAAAAGAAGCAGACCGCACTACGGTGCCCTCTCTCAGGATCAAACCAACATAGGAGAAAGAAACAAAGTGCTTGCAATACATGTTGTAAAACAAAAACAAAAAAAAGTGTTAAAAAGGATCACTATATTATTATGGTTTCAACAGGCTGAAACAGCAAAAGAAGCTGGCCCCTCTATAAATAAGTAACTTTTGACATTGCAATTTAAATGGCACAGAATTAAAACACATGCATAATAATAAACTACTGCATTAATGGGGGGGGGGGGGGGGGGTTATCACGTTGATTTCTTTTTGCGAAATTGAGACAAACCAGTTTCGCGAGGTTCTTATTTTCGCAAATTTCTAAGTTACTAGCAACAAGATATCATAACAAGGAAAGAGAGAAGAAGGAAAGAAAGGTAAATCATTCCACTGAAACATTTCGCAGGGTTGTTATTTTCGCAAATTTTTACCAAATTCGCAAAAAATGTGAAAATTAAAACTTATGACACAGGATATATGAGGACAATAAGGCAGCGTTCGTGACAACAGTACCTGTAAGATGGCTCTAGAGGTTGAAAGCATCTCAGGTCAGCATCCTCGGGCAGTGGTGTGTCTTCATCTGAGATGATCACAAAATAATAACAGTAGTCATAACAATTATCTTTTTTTTTTTTTTTTTGGTTAGGGTTTTAGGGCTCCATAAACTCTATAATGTCATTTCGGCGCCCATAACAATGATCGCATTTATATAACTCATATCTGTCTTGAAAGTAAGCTCTATGCGTTTTACAATCATTTGTTACCCCAGCAGATCAAAGACATTCAGAAACATTTCTCAACTTCCTGGGAGTATACAATGCAAGATGCCATTTTACAAGCCCTCAAACATAAATATACAGACAAGATATTTCCTTGTCTATGGACAGGTACCCATTTATACCAACATTAAATAAGGAATACATCTTGACACATTCATCTACTCTCTCTCTCTCTCTCCCTCCCTCTCTCTCTATTGCTGCCACTAAACCTCCCTTAACCACATCCCTCCCCTGCTGTTTGTCCCTCTTCCTCTTAAAATCAGTAGGCTCTTTCTGTCTAGGTAGACAATAGCTGCACATCAGGGAGTTCATGCTTGTTGTGAGCATCATCTAGCGTGACTTAAGAGACCAATCCTTGCATGGCAGTCACATTCACATTTGCTGCAGACTAAGGAGCATGGTAGCTTTGAGCTGTTCTGCTGCCTTTCCTTTCTGCGGCTTCATTCGTCCATAAAGTATTCATGTCTCCTTGTCTCCCCCCTGGCGCACTCCTCCTCGGACTCTGCCCCTCCATCAACTTCGATCCTCTGCAAGTTCTTCCCATTTGGCTGGATCAATATTCATGTTTTTCATGTCATGCACACGTCTTTGTATCGCAAAACTGGGCGCCCTGATAGGCGGTTTCCCGAAGCCAGTCCCCCCATACAAAATGTCCTTAAAATCATAAACACCATTATCATATCAAATTCAGACAGACATACTTCAAAACAGCGACTGACTCACATTTGGGAAGATCTGAAGCTTTGTTTGTGTCGTTCAGCAGCCACTGGATGATGTTGAGCAGTTTGCAAAAGTCTTGCCAGATACTGAGGGAGGAAGCAGACACAGGGAACCCAAGTTATCTGTTTGTTGAGCTAAAAGTGCCCAATTGCGCTTGTACAGATGTAAAATTACAGACATAGCATTAATATTTGCGGTAAAACATTAGCACAGTATACATCATATTTGGCTCCGAGGAAATTATCAATTCCATCAAACGTAATAGTGTATAAAAAAGAAACACTCTTATAGATTAAAAAAAAGAGGAAAATCAAGTAAGTTCCAAAGTTTGATGAAGTGCATTGATGGGCCCTAGTCTCACTCACCTTCTTAAAATATAAATGGGTTTAAACGATCCATCACTTTGCATTAAGAGATGATATCAAAGAATATATATAACTGTTTTTCGCTCAATCTAAAAACCTCTATTTTGGCATACAATAATGATGAATGATGGTGATGATTTTAGCCTTCAAGTGTCTACTCCGTTGGTGAACAGAGCAGGGATAAGGGCTAATTTGTTTTTAAAATAGCAGCACCTAAAGAAGGCTCAGTCGGTCTTTCCTCTGTAATGGAACACGCTCTCCTCAATGGGAATAGATCTGTCCCTAATTTTAAAAATAGCATTCCTCCTGTGGAAAAAAAACAAGGGTTTTCCCGCACTAGAGGGACAAAACTGCTACCTCAATGCACTGCATGAGAAAGTTTTCAGTCGAAGTACCGGGTGGGGGAATGAACTATTCCGCATGTTGACCCGATCATTAAGAAAAAATAACCAATCCCAAATCACTATCCTTGACCCCCATGTCAAAGCCTACCTAGAGTTGTTGAACTCTTGCTTCTGTAGGACGTCTCTGTTGACGGAGAGCCAGTCAAACATGACCTTGATGGCGGGCAAGGTCAGGAAATCTCTGGCCTTGTTGTCTTCCTTGGGCGTGTGCTGCAGCATGGTCTCCAGAAGCTTGGCTGACGGGCGAAGAGAAGAAGACAAAGTTAGACAACTCTTTCAGGTATGGTTTGTTGGTTTGCTTTGGTTACCAAATTTACGTGCCCTGCAGCACAGTAAGGTTATTTAGGAGATGGGCTACTTCGACCCTGTCAGTCAGCGCCAAACTCGGATGAGAGGGAAAAAATCCCAGCAGAAAAATAACACAGATCTTCCGTACACAGGATCTATCTCAGGTCTTCCGTATGGTTTGTTCACACACACTGAGAAAGCCCAAGCATAAACTGTTCCAGGATTGGTTTGCGCAATTGATTCTTTTTTATTTTCCTTCCTTTGCTTTGTTTTTTGTTGTTCAGCTTTTAAAGCACAATCAACACTATAACATTATTTTAACACCAGGAAATAGATTAGGATAATAAGAAGTAGAACAAATAGCCCACACAAAAGCGCCCATTAAACATCCACTACTTACTTTGCAACAGGAAAAAGCAAACATTGATAGAGGTAGGAGGAGCAGAACACACCTGAGCACCCACCTGTTAGTGTCCAACTTAGTTTCTCGATTACACTCTTATCAGAACACAATGCGAGCTCATCAAATATCAAATTATATATTGTGAACAATACTGGTGTTAATGTTGCTTTTTGAATTTACTGCCCTTTGAGTTTGAGCAAAGAAAGTCATTTAAGAGGTGGGCTTCTCCGAACCTTCCAGTCAGAGCTATCAAGGGATGAGAGGGACACTACATCCCAGCATAATGACCAAGATCCTCGCTCCATTAACAATCTTCGCCATATGGGGCTGAACTCTAATCCTCTGTGTGATAAGTAGAGAGCCCCTCAAATAATAACAACTTACCAGCAAAGCTGAGATGGATCTGCACACATCGTTCTTCTTCCGATGACAGCTCAGATTTCTTGGTGGGTTCGCCGCCGTCGCTGGTGTCGCAGCGAGCACGATGGAGAGCAAACACTGAGATGGCCACCATGCCCGTCAGGTGAGCTGCCGATACCGACTGCGAGCGAATGTGGCTCCCGAGGGCAGATGTGATTCTTGTCTTTAGATAGGATGCTCTGTCCAAGCCTAGAGAGAATATGATGCCGTCACCGTGAGAAAGTAATCCCAAGATCACAAACAAGGCGCAGCAAAGGGTTTGAGATTTTTTTTTATAGGTTTGACAATGCAGACACTGAAAAATCTATTAAAATAATGAACATAGTAAAACCAAAGGATGCATGTTGCTATGAAAACTTTTTGTAATCTGAGATAAACAGGGGTTTTTTACGCCATGTCCTATTTCATTGTGAGGTGAATAAATACATTGCAGGCATGAAAACTTTTTCAAAATTCCGTTCGCAATACCCACACTCAATGTTATAACATGAGATAACGTGACAGTAACTACAAATAACATGACATTATAACATGGACTGCTTTTAGTGTGGTGTATGTGGTAAGGTCAAGTAAAATTAAGTTTTAAAAAATTAGAAAAGCCATATCTGTACAGAGCAAAATGATCACTAATGTCTTCCGATCATGTCACATCCTCTCAAATTCCCATTTGCAAAATCCAGGACAACTTGAAAAATACAGGACAGTTTGCAAGTCTGACATTGATCACTCGATGTCTTGTAGACAGAGCAGACCACACCAGGGCAGACCACCTGTTACAACCGGCGCTATAGTGTAATGGTTAGGCTTTTCGCCTGTCATGCAGAAAACCTGAGTTTGATCCAAATTGAGGACGATCTGGGGGTTTTTCCTGCTATGATCTTTCCCTCTCAGCCCGGGTTGGCCCTGACAGGCAGGGTCGAAGTAGCCCGTCTCTTACATGACCTTACAGTGTTGCAGGGGACGTAAAACTGGTAACCAAACCACCTATTATTAACCAAAAATGTTTGTCAAGTCATAACTCGTGGGGTTGCAGCACTTCTATTGTACCTCGATATTTAGCGAAAATTACTTTTTTGCCTAACCCAAGGCACTGCCATGGGGAGCATGCCCTGTAAAAATCTCATAGTCTGTCAATTTATGAAAAACAGACAAAGGTAAAATTTCATATTATCGTATCTTGATAAATGTAGTAACAGAAAATCCATTTTTTGCCTCTCTTGTGAAGCTGGAAAAATCAAGTTACGATGGTTGAGCTGCCACCTGTAGAGTCAGCTCATTTGATCTCACATACCTATTCTAAGGGAGACCACTCTAACTAACTCAACTGGGACTTCTGAATATACAGTGACCAGCAGACGACATGCAAGGCATGTGAAACATTCTCGTCATGAATAAACGTTATCTATAACATAGCTTGGTGTCATATAAACTTCATGACACGACCTAGATCTAGCTACTCTACCACCCTGCCAACTGTTCACTGTATTTTCAACTCACCCGTGGACATATGAAGCAATGCGTGAAACTGCAAGAAAGCTACAATGATGTCTGTCATCGTCAGGTTCGGGCCTTCAAAGTCAGATCGACTGGAAGAAAAGGTGAACAAATGAGGATAAGTGATGAAAAGCCTACTAAAATTCATGAAGAAATTTATTACAACACTCAGCAACTTGCAAACTAGCACAAATGCAAAACAACCTGCAACAGAAATTGCAGAGGTAAAAACGTTTACAAGACCAGAAACACTGACTTTGGAAATTAAACAACAAACTGAAACAGTCTTTGACTTCAAGTCTTCTAGCCCAGTGTATGTCAGGACATTCTATCTTCACAGCAAATACCCTCCTGTAAAATCTCCAATCCTATTGAACATTGCAATCATCAGCCATATCCTTTGCTACACGTTTTGAAATTTTAAAAAATCTACAATCAAAATTTTAATTCTGTTGAAATACCTTCCAGGATTCATCAAAAGAATTCACGAGGGCAAGGTGGGCGTGTGGGAGGGGCGTGTGTGTGGGTGTGTGTGAGTGCCATGGAGGGGGAGGAAGGGAGAGGAATGAATAAATGCAGTCCCTGTGATAACAAGTCCTTACGTGTCTTTTATGAGCTTTGAATAGAACTTCTCTAGGTTGGTGGCAGCCACAGGGAACGGGTGTCGTACGGCCAGACTGCGCACGTAGTAAAACACTGTAGACAGCTTGTCCCCTTTGGAAGCTTCCAGAATAGCCAGTTGATTGTATGGTTGCCCTGTATGGAGAGGAAAAAAAAAAATCATACAGAGACGTAAGAAAAGGTTAAAAGGAATGAGGAAGAAGAATAAGAATTGGGGAATTGCAGTGAAAACTCTATGCTCCACATCGAAAGAAGAAGAATATATCAAGTAAGTTGATGAAAAAAGCCATAAAAACGCACATATTAATGTACAATGTGATTGAAAAATAGAAAACACTATTTGCCTCCCCTGAACAATTTTAAGTCCTCCTAACAAGATGGGCAATAAAAATAATACAACAAATACACTACAGAGGAACTAATTCCTCCACCACTGCCAGAAGGAAATGGTGACATATAAGCGGATAACATCTGTGCGTTGTAGCATCCTACCATTGTTAGGCGACAAGTTGGCAGCGTGTCTGTAGTAAGTCTGGGCCTGCCACATCTCTCCCCTGTAGCGCGCTGAAAACACAGGAACAAAAACATTGCTGGCATTTAGTGATTTCATCATTCATAACCATCACAAGGGTGCATTCAAATTCTCATGCTCAATATGAAGAATTAAAAACGTTTGACGTCACTGATTACAATACCTAAAAAAAAATACATGGTACATTTCAAAAGAGCTGTCCCAGACTCGAGTAATAAAAAAATATTAAAAAACAGCAGGAATACCCGAAAAGGAAGGAGGGGGGGAGGGGAGGGCGCAAATCTGCTGCCTATATGCACAGCAACAAAAATAACTCTGGGTTTTTCTAGCATAAATATCGAATAATCAGCGTACCAAAATTTAATAAATTTTCATGTAGATGTGTTTTATGGCTAAGTTTCTGAAAAAAATATTTTGTCTGCTTCAGAAATTTATTGAGGCATCTAAAAATCACCAGTGCGTTTAGGGTCTAACGAGAAATAATCTCACCAATATCTCCAAGATGGACTAAGCAATGGCAGCATATGTACAGGCAGGAGCTCTTCTTGGGGGTCACAATCTTCTTGTAGTTCATTATGTTTTCTGCAACAATTAGAGATCATGGTTAATTTGGTCAAAATACTCACTTTACTAGAGTAGAAACCATGGCCCGAAGGGCAAGATATCTCAGCTAAATAGTGGAAAAGCATAGGAATTAATTGATAACTTTTCACAAGTTGAGCAGCGTATACAATTTTTAGTCAATATCACACTTTGCAAAATGTGCTGTTCCCAAACAAAGCTATCCTTACACTAGATCAGTGAGGTTTTTCCATTAGTATGGCTTTGCTGCCCTTGACAAATCTCTTTAACAGAAATGTGCACTATAACATTTTAATAGTAAGAAACAGCAT
Source organism: Phyllaplysia taylori (assembly GCA_032273245.1). NCBI lineage: Eukaryota > Metazoa > Mollusca > Gastropoda > Aplysiida > Aplysiidae > Phyllaplysia > Phyllaplysia taylori. The sequence continues at coordinate 26,977 of JAUKPP010188706.1, forward strand.
GATTCTATTTGAAAAATTGTCCACAATAATGTATGATTCAGAGTTTCTTTTATGCATAAGTAAAGTATATTTCATCTTCTCTATTCTATACTATATTCAAATACATCACATAGGACGCAAGTCCCTGCTTACCTCTCATCACGCCAAACGCAGCCGACCTTCTCCGGAATGGCAAGTCGAGCTTGAAAGTAGAACAAATTGTCTGCAAGAACTGTAGACAAAAAGAGTTGATAAATCATTGTAGAATGAATTGTGGACATGAAACGAAAATAATGCAAATATGCTCAATTTACATACATGCCTACCAAAATAAAAACTTTTTAATAATAATAATAATAATTAGTTTGTATATCGCCTAAAATCCACTAAAAGTGCTCAATGACGCTCATACAGATATATACATATTATATATAACCACAGACATAAAAGGCATTCACATACATGGTAAAAAAGACATTCATACATAACATGCATTGGATTGTATTTTTGTATTTTTAAATATGAATGCTATTTTAGCACAGAAACATCACACTCACAAGTCTGCTTTGAGTTCAAACAGATGCTCTATCAATGTTTATTAGTCTTGATCTTCAAATTTCGTTTTCATTGCTAAAACATTAAGTCTTAGTTATAAAAGACATTACCTGCAGATAAAATCCACTGGCAGTTTCAAGAAACAAAAGTAAGCTGGCATGGGCTTCCATTTTCTTGGGGTTCTGGGGGGAAAAGAAGGGATAAACCACATCAAATGAAACACAAGAATTTGCAACGAATAATCAGATTTGAAAGACGTTCACTTTCAACAAAAACTACATTTTTGGGTTGCTGACATGGCTAACTCCAGTGTTAAGTGTCTGCAGCTGACACGGATAATTACAATTCTCCTCTTGTTGCTGCAGTAATCCAATACCACAGATAAATTTTAAGCAGCAAGTTTTTTATTCTTTGCAAACTTTCAGACTGAGGCCATTAGAGGGAAGTAAGTCTCTCCTTTTTCAAGATGTTTTGGCCTCTTTTGATTGTAAAGCGCATAGAGCCTGTTTTCGAGCGGGGATATGCGCTATATAAATGCAATCTATTATCTATTATTATTATCTTAAATGGTTAATAGAGACTATTTCAAGGGGAAAAAAAAAATAGAACTATTTCATGGAGGCTTTGAAGCTTGAATAGAGTACTTTCTATTGCTGTTTTTGTGCCCACTTCTCAAGATACTTTTTTTAATTTTGACATTTCTTAACTTTTTTAAGAATAAAAGTATGACAAAAGATTAATTAATTGTAATTCTGGGTAAAGTAAGAGGGGTAAATTCCAACTGAAAAAATAAATTTCAACCTTGGGCTAAGCATAACATTGGGTAAAATATCATATCCAAGATGGTATGCATGGACAGAGCTACGGTAGGAAAGTCATTTTTGTTAGCGTAAAAAAGAAATAATTTTGAGAGCATCAACTACGAAAAATACACTTCCTACAAACAGGAAACTTAACCTTTCAGTATTGCTGAGATTTCCTAAACATTCATTCCTGTGACATTGAAACAGAATTTTGGTGGCATCAAAAAAAGGCTAAAACTATCTATCAAATACCTCTATCTAATACAAAAAGTGAAATCATTATAAAATAATGATTTATTCCAAAATGTTCAGACACCTCATGATCATATGTGCATATATGTCAGAATTTTAAGCTGATATAATACTGAAGAATCTCAGCACCTGTTAACTTGATATATGTTGAATTGAATTCTGGTGAATTATTCCCCATGAAGACCTTGGGGAAATTGAAAAAGAATCCGTTGTACCATTGCAAAGATTTACACCCTGTTTGCACAGCCGTATAGTCCAAGCAATCCCTACTGAACTCACACATTGTGACTGCAGAACAAAGTCTCACAGGACAGAGCTACTCACAGCCTCAGGCAAAAGAGTTTTTACTCAACCATAGCAAAACAAACACAGCTATCTTTTTCATTTCTTTTTGCAACTCAGCTTACCTTATTTTCCTGTGTGGGATATAATAATAGTTATGCTTACCTTATTTGTTTGATTGGATACATAATTAAGCTGATTGTAAACAGTGAATATGTTGCATGAATGAGAAATTGTAATTCATTGTCCCGAACTGGGTATCTTAGCAGCATTTTTATAACGCCCATGGCATACAAAATATCAGTCAAAATCTGGTTACAACCCAACAGATGTTTACAGAGAAATATTGCCTCAAACTTGTCCTCAATTTTTGGAACAGACAATAAGAAAATCTGCTACACATCAAATTGGTTATTTCATGTACCTGTCTATCCTTTGACTGAGTCTGCAGTATGTTGATCTGGTTCTTAAAGGCATGATTCCATCTATAGAAAGGGGATAAAAGGAAATAGAATCTGTAATCTAGATATAAATGATGCTATGTTACATGCAAGTCAGTTGGAACTTTTCAGAGAGAGAGAGAGAGAAAGAGAGAGAGAGAGAGAGAGGGAGAGCACTATGATGCTAGATATAAAGTGAAATCATTGCTCACAAGCAATTTCCATGGTAAAAGAACAACTGTAGGTAATTATAATCATGCAAATTGTGTCAAACTGCTGTTTAAGGGTAATCTAAGGTAATTTCACCTCAACTTTACATTAGATACATTATGTTTTTCATGTTTCATTCTACCAATGATTCTATAAAATCCTGCCAGCCATAAAAATGCTTAAGTCTTCCACTACGAAACCTTTGTATGGATTACAAGCAACCTAAAATATCCACAAAGTACTGAAAATAAGAATGCAAATTTCCATTGCATCCGGGTACATATTGATGTCTTACGACATGAATCGTCTACTTACAATTCAATGTCTGTGCTTCTACTTTACTGCTTCTTTCTCACCCTAGCTAGTTTCAACTACTATCAATCTACTTGGAACATTCACCTCAAAATGTTTACTTCCTTTAAGAACTTAAAGATACACTATATGGGAATATGCACCCAGAAATAATCTGCATTATCCTTTAAGGACTTAAAGACGCACTATATGGGAATACGCACACAGAAATAATCTGCATTATCCTTTAAGGACTTAAAGACGCACTATATGGGAATACGCACACAGAAATAATCTGCATTATCCTTTAAGGACTTAAAGACGCACTATATGGGAATACGCACACAGAAATAATCTGCATTATCCTTTAAGGACTTAAAGACGCACTATATGGGAATACGCACACAGAAATAATCTGCATTATCCTTTAAGGACTTAAAGACGCACTATATGGGAATACGCACACAGAAATAATCTGCATTATCCTTT
>JAUKPP010188707.1:5422-24494 GCA_032273245.1 Phyllaplysia taylori
ACGTTTTACTTCTTGGCCAAAGATCCCCCCCCCCCCCCCCCCCTCCCCCTCATGCAATGGTGAGCCACCAGTACCTGTCTGTCTCCGATGTTGGCCTGGAGAGCGTCCCAGCGCTGGTTGACTTCTGCCACAGGCTCCCTCACAACGACCGCCTGCTCTGCACTGCAGTCTCGGGACATTTCCTCTGCCTGTTGGTTCAAGGCCTCCACCGCTACGTGTTTGGGGTCAACAACACCTTTGAAGACCTGAAAAAGAACATTGAGAATGATTAAATTAGCTATTCTGTGAGTGTTTGGTTTTTTTCTTTTTAACACTTGTTGTGATTTTTTTAAGATCATTTAAGACAAATGTGACATATGTGTGCAAACTCTTAAGCTTGTTTGCATTCGCTTAAAAAGAGAACTTCTAAAACACTCCATTTAATAGATAAGAGAAGTTTATCTCCAAGCTGTACTATGATGTCATTCCATTGTGGTTAAATTTGCGAACCCATTGATACTGTTTAAGTTTTCTAAAGCCACAAGGTGTTTTATTTACTCTCATCTTTGAGCATTATGGTTTATTTAAAAGGCCGCCAGTTTAAAAAAAAAAAAAGCCGACTTTATTCATCCCCATGGGGAAATTTGGATCATAAAAGTATGCATACAGCAGTTATAATCTTTGCTTTTTTTCTTACATCAGTGTCAGTCAACCTCTATAATATATGACAAAATACAAAAGTCCTGTGCCATCTCCCCACTGTACCTTGATGTCGTTCCACTGTGACTTGATGGTTTCCACGTCTGCTGCGATGGGCTCCATGTCCTTGAAGGCTTCCTCCTGCGTCTGCAGCCAGACCAACATCTTCTGCAGCTCGTCCTGGAAGGTGATGGCTTTAGCCAGGGCTGTGTCCAGGTCCTTCGCTCTCTTCTCCATCTGGTAAAGGGTGAAAATGTCAGGTTGGTGAGTGGGGATCATTCACATGCAAAGTAGGATTTTTTTCCTCATTTGTAGATTAGATATATGTTTTGCCAACAGATCTCTGTGCAAACTTAGATAGCATAAACTTGGGTTGAAAAACATATTCTTTCCTCCTCACATGGAACACGAAAAAAAAAACCCCAACAAACAAACAAATCCTTTATGCAGTTCTTATGCAAAATGTTAAGGGGATTCCATATTTGCCCAAGTCAGTTTTTATCTTTTTGTCTCATTAAGATCCTTAAGTCTTAATCCATCAACAATACTCTTTAAAAATATGTCATATTTATGAGCTTTCTATAAAAGCACATTTATATCAAAGAAAAGTTTTTCGTATGAAAAAAATAACAAAGATTTCATTTGTTACCTCAAAACAATAGAATGTGATTTGGGCATTATTGAAATGACCATGATGATAAAACATCAAGAAGAACCATGACAAGGACCAACCTTATCTGACAGCTCATTGAGGGTGGTCTCGGTGTCATCCAGATTTTTCTTGACTTCCGGCCTCTCAGGCTCCCCGACCAGGCCCATGAGCTGATCTCCCGTCTGCTGCAGGTCTTCTAGGTCAGCTTGGGACGCCAATATGTCTTCTTTGATAGCCTGGAATAGAAAAGGAGTACCGTAAGACATGGACAATCAGGGAAATTTAGACATCGACTGGGAAGAATTATATCGTTCATTTTTTTAATTGAGATTTTTGCACAACTATTGATCATGAAAATCTATAGGCAAAGAGCCCGATCATTACACCAAAGATACCATTGTTAGTTAAATTTCGCTTCAACAATTCTTCACAACACATAGAGTAAAAGACTGCGACTGAAAAATCCTTCCACTATCAGACAAGCCAGAGACAAAGATCGCCTTAGGCATGTCTAGCTATGATGAAATGACCTTACAGTGTCGATGGAGCCGTAAAACCCCAAACAAACAATCTAGCTATGAATGTATATCAAGCTAGCACCACCCACCTCCAGCTCCTCCTGCTGTTCCCTGATGGCCTCAGGTTCCAATCCTGGTTTCTCTTGGCTCGCCAGCCCGTCCTGCAGCTCCTTGATTGAGCCGGCCAGAGAGTGGAGATCCTCCCAGAACTTCTCTGCCACACCGAGCGTGTCCTCGAGGGCGCTGTTCCGCTCATGGATGTTGTTCTGGATGTCGTTGTAGAGTCGGGTCAGTTCCTCCAACTTCTGCTGGACGTCTGGAAAAAGGAGAAATTTGGAACCGACTGTCAGGTGAGGGCAGGGTTGAAGGGACGGATATCAGAGGCCGGGGGGTCTGGATTCAGGCTTTAGGCATTTAGTGATATTTTTAGTAAGTGAAATTTTCTGTTTGCCCAAAGCCTGAATCACAGACAAGAGCAACAACGGAAGAGGAAATTATTGTATTTGACGACAGTTTGCGACAATATATTAATCTTCATCATATCTTTCTAAGTCGTTCTTTCTTCAAGCACCTCTGTTGACAACACCAAAGACCAAAATCTTACGAAGTTACACAACAAATGCAATGTTGAGGAGAATGTGTCAAGCGGCTATTCCTAATTTACTGACCATGACTTACTCATTTAAAATGCAAATGTCAGAATTGTATATGCCCCCTGTTTGCGATCAAACAATAAAAACGCAATTTCCTCAGCCTTTGCCCGAGAGCATCGAGCTGGCATGAAAACATTGAGCTACACATCTAAAATACCCAACAAACCTCTAACAGCTGGGTCCGAGATGTCTCCAGCCTGTTTCAACAGTTCGTCAGCCGCTTCCTTCACAGACTTCAGGGCATTGGATCTCATCTGCATGTCTTCATCCACACCCTGGGTGAAGGGAAAGAGAGAAAAAAGGAAAAAATGAATAATCATGGCAATACCTGTGCAACTGATAGTTGCAGATTTGTTTTGTGCTGTGAAACATCACATTTAACTTTACCTTTCAAAATAAACACAAAGATGACAACAAAATGCGCCTCAAATGAATAAAACAATTTTCACAATAAAAGAGAGCAGTCATAGAGCAGAAAAATCAGTTTGCTTATCGTATTTTCACTTTGTATGAACATTTATCTTCAAAATACATGTCCATGAACACTAGTCAGAATCAATGTTTGTGTCATATAAGCATGAAAAATTACAAAAAGATGTATCACTACATTGAATCATAGAGAAGTATGCAAAAAGCACACAATGATCTTGTTGGGTGCACAATGCCTCAGTATCTTCACCACACAAGAAAAAAACGACAAATTTTGTATCCCTGTTCTACTGAGCAAGGCTTAAACAGCCAAAGAAGCTGGTGCCTCTATAAACAAGTAACTTCAAACTAATTGCTACTGTGTATTCAGATCCTTAATCTTGCTCATCATCTAATCCCTGATGGTCTCACCTTGTTCTCCTCTATCTGTTCCCCGATCTTGTCTGCGTGAGCAGAGATTGGCTCAGCATTCTGCAGCGTCTCGGCTGTGGTGGTCAGGTTCTCCAGCATGTCCTCAAGTTTGTCAGTAAACTGGAGACAGAAAACACAGCAATTGTCATGATACAAAAAAATCTAGTTTTGGAAATATTATCGTATCACTTTCTACTCTTTCTTCCCTCTTTGGGTGTCTATGTATTGAAGTTAAGTAATAAATCCACATGTGACATAATGAACATACACCCACCGGTCACCTTTAACATTGCAATCTAAAATGAATTCAGGAAAGCATAGACTTGAATGTGATTTCAGAAATAATGCAGAAATGAGTGCCATCTTTAAGGCAATTGTTTACATAAAATGGTTTTCACATGTATCCCAAGTCAGCACACATAACTTCTATTTATAACATACTTCTAGGTCAATTGTGGTCAATTATTGGCAGATGCTCTGTTTGCTTCTTTTGTTGAGGTTTAATAGTACTTTAAAACTTAAGGGTCAATATTGGAACAACAGGAACAAGTAGAAAGAAGTAGAAGGAGCAGACTCCCCTCCAGCAATCATCAACCCGTCACCCAATCAGGTCAACAAACAAGAGAAACCAGGAAACTAACCTCAGCTGACTGCTGCATGGCGATGTCGAGAGAGTTTGACCTCTCCCTGACCGCTGTCCTCACATCCTCCATGCGACGGTTGTCATCGTCCAACTTGTCCTGGACAACGTTGGCAGCTTCTGGACTGACCAGCTGAGCCAAGACTGACCCGGTCTTGTTGAGTCTGTCCACTGTGGGCTTGTGGTCAGCAACATCCTGCTTCAGAGCCTGGTGAGGGTGGGTAAAGACAAGGGTAGGTAAAGACAATGTTAAATTTGACCACAGAAAACACAAATCTTGCAAAATGATATGATCAAACACTACAGCAGGTTACATATATAAATTCCACAACAAATTTGTAGAAAAAACAGATAAAGTAATATTAGTATATAACGTGCTTAAAAGAACAATAAATCTTTCTGATGCATTTAGTCTTAAGAGCAACAATTAAGTGATAGAATACAATTTATCAGTAACTTCCATAATATTGCGGAGCTTGCTTGCTATAGCTTTGATAATGGTTTTGTTCCCCCTGTGTTTGTCTCAAAGGTCATTACTAAGGAAATAAATTGCTAAGTGCGTGAAGTCTGCTTTGCCAAGCAATGCGATCCAGAAATATTAAGTAAAAATAATCTTGTGTTGTTACCTTGACACTCTCTTGCTGTTTCTTGACCTGGTCTGCATCTACGGACATGACGCTCAGCTCGGCCAGGGCGGGCTCCACTTCGGTCAACCAGTCCACCAACTCCTCGTGAGTCTCTTTGAAAGATCTGGTTGAAGAGGAGAAAAATAATGGAAAAAAATAAATACAAGTAACATGCAGCTTGGCTGTTTATACAACTGATTTTTTAAAAATGAATCCAAAAGAGAATTTCCATATGTTTTGTAGAAAAAAAATTGACACTCCACTTTAGATATTAATATACACTAACAGCATAAAGAAAATTGTTATAAGTAATTCATTTGTCTTTTCCTTGGTGATATTCCTCTTGTGTTTACTTTGTTCCATTTCCATGATGGGAAACAAACAGAGAGAGAGAGATGAAAATGAAATATAAAAACTTTTGACAGATCAAGACCACCTACATTATATAACACATGAAAAACAAGAGGTCACGAATTTCCTTTCAGAAGACTTCCTTGCTTGATGGAAAGTATCCACTATCATATCAACATTAAAGTAAATTATTTATAGAGAAGACAGTTTCTGCTGTATTAGCCTATGGTCATATAGGCACCAAACGAGAGACTTTACACTTACTTGGCCAAAGGCAAGGCTTGTTCCAGCTGACTGAGCCTCTCGCCCGTTGCCCCGGCAACAGCGTCTGATTTGTCCTTGAGCTGTTCCATCTTTTCTCGGATCATGTCCTCGTCCTCCACGCTCGCTTCTCGCATCAACTTCTTGCCTGCAGTCACAGCATCACGCACCTTGGCACGCTGGTTGCCAACTTCTTCATTGAAAGCCTGTGGGGAAAATCACAGCAAACCCTTTAGCTTATATAGATTGGTAAGTCCTGGAGTTGTGTACACGGGAGTAACTGTTTTACAAACGATCTACATTATTAACATTACTTATATAACTTTATGACTGGAAAAGACGAATAAATATATTAATCTGCTGTATGTTCCTCTTCTTAATGATCTTTTGTTTGCTTTCCTGAGGTTATGATTTAGTATAAGCACTTTTTCAGTTGTTTTTGCATTTCCCAAATCAAATCATGGCCTTATAGAGCCAAGAAGGGAAATTCTTATTACAATGGTGAGTTTATGTATAAATCGAACAATCTCAATAATACATGAACATACAGGTGATCTCAACTGAACTAACAAAGTTGGATCTGAGATGACATGAGGTAATTTCTCTCACCTTGATTTCAGCAAGCTGAGCCTGAAGCTTGGCTGGGGCGTCATTGACTGGAGACATGGCTCTCAGTTTGTCGTCACCGCTCTCAAACCACTCCATGAGGTCACCTAGTTCACCGACACACTGCAGGCACATAGATTGTGACAAAACATAAAACTGAGTGTTCAGCAAAAATTTAAAGTGATATCAACTGGGAATATCTGTAAAAATCCATGAAGTCTACAGATCAGAATATGAGAAAAAATATTCAAGACATATCAAGCCCTCTCAACACTTGCATTTAACTCTAATCTCTCAACAACCTGTACTTCATGCTGTTATAAAAACATCAGAGATCCATGACCAGTCTTAGGTGCAAAAAGAAACATTACAACTGCTTTTACGATAAAAACAGGTTAATATGTTTCCTGATCTCAGTTTACTTTTTCATCACATCCTTGCATGCCTATTTCTGACTAACATAAAATCGAAAAGCCGAGAAGAAGAGGAGTAAAGGAGTAGGAAAATTTCATCAACCATTGAAAAAAAGACCAAAATAATGAACGTAACCCGTAAGGCTAGAATTAAGCCACCTAAGCCCTGCCTTACAATAAAATACTAATGTCCCTCTGATCCTCTGAAAACTGCAAGTATGACAAAATTCAGGAAAAACTTTAAGACCCTCTGCTCCATGTATACAATAAGTTCATTTGTAGTTTCAAGTCTACCCTACCGCACAACTCACCTCAAGAGATTTCTGCTTGGACATCTTCACCTTCTCCACTTTCTTCTCAATCTGTTGTTTGATGGTGTCGTAACGTTTGTTGTCTTTGTTCACCAGTTCCTCGACACGAAGCCCAGCATCGCCAGGGGCAACATCGGCTAATTCCGCCCCCTCTGTGTTGAGCATTTCCAGGAACGGCTGCACAGCATCCAGTTGCTCAAGGAGAATCTGAACAGAAAAAAAAAAGCAAAGTAGAAATAATGACTGCATTTATGTAGTGCATATCCCCACTTGAAAGCAGGCTCTATGCGATTTACAATCAAGAAAGAGCAAGTTGATGAATGATTTTTTTATTTTTATTTTTCCGTCCCTGCAACACTCTAAGATCATTTACGTGACTGGCTTGCACCGCACCATGTTATGTGAAGTGAGTTGACAGAACTCAACATTCAGATTAGATCTCCTAAAGATAAAGTGCTTAGAGCCCAATTTCGACAGTGGGCGCTATATAAATCTACTCATTATTGTTATTACTATCTCAGCGCATTAACACTTTATTCATCTAATTCTTTCATCTACACAACATTCCTTACATCCAGTTTCAAAGTATTGTCATGGAACCTCCTAGCTGAGAGCAACCCACTGATCTGTGACACACGCATACCTGGACTTCTTCCTCAGCATCAGCTCCTGAGCTCTCCTTCCCCCTGAGCGCGGGCTCCACCTGAGCCACCCAGTCCATCAGTTTCTCGTGAGCCTCCTCAAAGTGTTGTGCCAGAGGCAGGGCTTCTTCCATCTGCTCCAGAGAGTCGTCCACTTTGTTCTTCAGGTCACTCAGCTGCTTCTGAACCTCGTCAATCTTGACTTGGACGATGACAATGTCTTCTCCTGAAAAGAACGAGAGAACAAATTGCAATGATCTTTTCTCAGCTGGAACACGCAAGTCACTGTCATTCAACTTTATTGTGTCACAAAATTGTGTAAAAATGAAAACCAAGTACGTTCAAGAGTTGAATGGGGCGCATCAATTGGTCAGACTCTCACAACTCTAGAGCACACAGACAGATTTTGAAAACCTTGTATTTTGACACACAGCAATGATGGATGATAGCGAGGAGTTAAAACTTAGATAAGAATAGAATACAAGAAGAGGGACAAGTGATTAGATAATGAAGCATCTTAAGGTTTATAAAGAAATTACTAGGTGTGTAGTTCATGAGGATTATAAGAAGGTTATCCTCTCATCCTAAAGGCAACTGGTAGTGAATGGATAAAAATCCAAATGAATTCATGAAACATTTTGTAAAGTTAAAATAGTAACACACATTGAATATATTGATACTAACAAGTATTTTGTTTCTTCTTTCATCATAGCTTTCATATATTTCGTGGCAAAATATTCCTGTCTTCCAAAAATTTACGAGTAACCATTTGTGTTTACCTTTACAATGATCTTGCAACTGTTTTCCTAATGAAGCAAGTTCTTTGGCTGGTCCCTCTCGTTTGGAAATCTCATCTTGCAGATGCTGTAAAAACAAAGTAATTTTCATGAGTGCTTGCATGAACATTGGCAATGCCTTGCTTTAATCTGCATTATTGAAAATGTCAATAACCTTCACTAAAGATTCTTCTATTGTCATGACAAGATCAACGTCTTGACATGTTTTTTTAATTCACCTCACCAATGATTTTGCAAGTGACACAGATGTATCAGTTCACATGTGACACAGATGTATCAGTTCACATGTAATAAATGAGTCACACAAAGAGGTGATCCTCACAAAACAAAATTGGAATTCCATAAGAATACAAGACCATCCACAATCCAAAGTATTTAATTCTCCTAAACAGGAATTCCTAAATACTCTTTAAAAAAAAAGGAAATTCAGAAATTAATTGGTAACACCTTCTGCACAATTCATAGGTACAAAGGATCAAAAGATTTGAGAAATATTTTCTTATCAACCTCAAGAAAAAATGCAGCAGTGGTAAGAAATATTTAAAAAAGAAATGGAATTTTGAGAATTCAAATTTCGAACTAACCTTCAGTTCACCAATGAGTTTCTCAATGCCTTCAGCATCTGCAGATTTGGGCTCCAGGGATGTAAACTTCTTGTCACTGAGGTCAAGCCAAACTGCCAGAGGCTCGTAAATCTCCTGGAAGCGACGGGCCAGTTCCGCCATCTCCTCCAGAGTCTTCATCCGCTCTCCTGCGTTGCCGGTGACGCCCGACCAGCGCTGGTCCAGGGACTTCATCTCCGCCTCCATCTTCCTACGTTCTGCTCCGTCCAAACCAGATAGAAGTTGGTTGCCAGACTCCTGGACTGAGGCCACGCTGGGAGCGCGGTCATCAATCATCTTTTGAAGGAGCTGTGGGCAGAAGGAGATTCAACAGTAAATTATATGACATTTTTGTGCCTTGAAAAAGAGCCTCAAATCAATAGCAGCGATTTCACTTTTATGATTTGTGTTGAACATTTTTTTTTATACATATCTGATCTTTATTGTATTACACCACAGCACATAAATTTGCCAAGCAACTTCAAAGTGCTAACAACCAACAGTCCACATAAACTTAGTTTAAAAAAGACTTTTGACTATGAATTATAAAGCATATCTTGCTAAGAATTCTGTTTACAATTCAAATGTTCTTGTATGATATAATTATCTTGGATTAAATCAACCAGTCTATATTTCTACAATACCAAGATGAAAACATTCCAGTCCTCAACACTGCCTTAGTTTTCACCTTCTGTTCCTGCAACTGTGCCTTGACCACTCGGACCTCAGGTGAAGCTGGCTTCTGACTGGCCATTGTGTCTTCTGTCTCGGTCAGCCAGGCAAGGAGTGAGTCCAGAGCATCCTTGAACTTTCCAGAATTGAGCAGAGCATTGTCCAGGTTTCTTTCCCTCTCCGACACCTGGGACAATATAGAAAATATTACATGTATACAACATGGTAGAGATGTCAGTGGGAGAAGGACTCCAAGGGTGAGATTTTATACAGGGATTAAAGTTTTGTTCTATTAAAGACAGGTGGCCAGTTGAAAATTTACCCAATTCTCTTACTTTGGTATTTGATTATGATTCGTTGTTTACCGGTTGGGTGTGGTGAGTCTTTTGGTACTTTAAACATGGAAGAGCTGAAATCAGTGAGAGCATCAAGGAAGCTAACAGAAATTTGACATGGAACTCCTACCTTCTCGTTGAGCTCTGACCATTGCTCCTGCAGAGCCTCGAGGTCGGCATCGATTCCACCAGTGCTGACGCCAGAAGGAGCAGACTGGATCAGGCCTTGCAGTTCTGAGTTGACAGCGTCCAGCTGTTTCTGCAGTGGGTCCACTCGGCCCTTGTTGAACTTCTGTAGAGAGTTTGACAAACATTCAGAGTTACAATAATGATATGGTGGTTGCTGTTATTCATTTTCCATCCCTTGTACACTATAAGGTCATTTAAAAGGCCTCTTTTGTTGTAAATGACTGGGTGGCCATTCACACCTGAGTGAACTGAGTAAATAATGTGTAAAGCACCTTTCCCAAGAACACAACATTGGACAATTTTATAATAAATTCTCCCCATTGCACATGGTATATAGAACCAAACATTCAACTCAAGTACCCCCAATCCCAAAAACTCTGACCCAAAGACCCCAAACTTTGCAAGTAAACACTTTGCTGACTGGAAGCTGTCCTAATGCCACTGGCGTAGAGTAAAGCCAAATCTAGACCTATTTGTATCAGTGGTAAGGAAAAATAAAGCCTATTTGACGGACTCTTCACCTTCAGCTCTTCCTGCTGTTCTTTGATGACCTTGACATTGCTGGTAATGGGTTTGAGCGAGTCCACGTGGGAGACGGCCTTGTCAATCTTCTGCCTCAAATCTCTCAGCTTGTTGTTGACATCTCGGACTTTCTCGCTTGTGCTCTCAATCTCTTCTTGCCTCTGGTCCGCCTTCTCTGTCAAGCGTTTGTTCTGAGACAGTAAAGCTTCCACCTGAGAGGGGAAAAAGTTAAGGTTCAGTTTTAGTAAAGAAATAATGTTCTACTTTATGCAAGAAAGTTTGGGAGGAGTGACAATAAAAAGATGTATTACTTTCTACAAATGACAATCCACACAAAAAGTGTTTACAGTAAAAAAAAGTTTTCATACAATGCTCTACTTAAAGCAAACAGAATATTGTTTCAGTCTCATGTTAAAAAACAAAACAGAACGAAAAACATTAAAATTGTTCAGCGCAAAACAAAATAACACTGAAATTTATCTCAGTGAAGCATAATCTTCATATTGTAGAGTTGAGTTTTTCTTCCTAACCCCAGCCGTCTCACCTGTGCATTGAGTGCCTCTGGGTGTGAGACGAAGCCGGCCAGTTGTAGATCTCTTGTCTGCTCTGTGAGGTCAGAGAGAGGCTCCGACCTGTCTGTCAGTTGCTGCTTAAAGTTCTGGAAACACGCACAAACAAATTTTCTCATGATCTTGATAATAAAACAAACTTTCTCATGATCTTGATAATACAGGCATAAGAAAAAAGGAGCCTTAAAAATATTACATCCCGAAAAGTGATAAAAGGAAACACAATCATATGGAATGCAATGAATGAAGTTTGGACTGTGATCTTTAATAGGTATTACATGTAAACACAGCACTTAGTAGAAGCAGAGAATGTAGAAAAAACATAAAAATAGGAAGAAACAGGTTTATGGTCACATAAAAACATATTCCTGCATTGTGCTTTAGCCTTTCATTTCCAAGCAGTTCGTTTTTTGGGTAGTTATCTTCAAAATCCCCAATGAAAATCAAGTAGAAAACCAGACATCAAACATAATGACTGCATTTATATATCGCACATCCCTGCATAAAAGTAGGCTCTATTGCGCTTTACAATCTATTAAACATAGCTGTGATTGGCTCTTACCTTGATCTCAGACAACTGAGAGTCGAGTTCATCCTCGTCACGAGACACTGGGGTCATCTGGGCTAACTCTGAGTCCAGCTCGCTCATCTGACCAGACACGTTCTTCAGCATGTCCTGGACAAAAGGAAGCAGAGAAGTGAGAGACTTTGTATCAGAAAAAGAATATGATAAAGTTCAAGTGCACAACAATAAATATTGTCATTGCAGTTTGCTATCCATATATAATCTATTTCACTAGTTCTGGGTTACATATGGCAAGAGATTGCAAGGCAGTATGGAAAGCTTACATCCGGGAATAGAGAAATGTATGAAAATGATGGTTTTCATTGGTCATAGGTCTTCAAAATTAAAACAGATTGTAGTAGACATAAAAAAAATATCATAATATAACTTTGACAAATATCATATTCATTAGAGAAATGTCATATCCATTTAAGCATCATCAGTGTATGTAGCACATGTGATATAGTTTATTAAACAGCATTTCTATCCACAATGGACAGTGTTCATGAATGACGATTTGATTTATTTGAGGAAAAAGGAAGCAAACAAAGTCTCCTGGAGGGCAAGTGCAAAAATTCTCACCTGGAATTGCGAGACAATGGATGATCCAGTCTCCATGTTGGTCAAGAGCTCTCCTACCTCAGACTCTAACTGACCGTGTCGGTCACGGACAGCCTTAGCCTGGTGCTGCAGCTCAGTGGGGTCAACGTTGTCATTGAGGTCAACGCCCTCCACAAGGGCGTCCAGGTAGTCCAGTTGGGAGTGAAGGTTGGAGATGTCGTCTTGCAGGGCCTGTGTTGTATTTGTAACATTAGTATTGGCAAGTGTCATGGATGGGATGAAAAGAGAATATTTTGATGATCGTTACCATACAGGGAAACAGACGGAGACAAAAAATTAGGGAGAGAGAAGTGATAAGGAGTGACTTTGGGAAAATATATCAACAAAATCAAAGAGGAATTCAACATATTCGATTAGGAATCTGGAACTATTTTTCTTGAGAGTGAGGGAATGATTGTGAACATAGAGGTGAATGAGTTACTCTCTTTTTATATTTGCAAAATATGAAAATCAACTTATCAGTTGCTGGGAAAAAAACCCCAAAACAACTTACCCGTCGTCACACTCCCCTTGTCCTACGATTTAAAAACCAACATCTGCCCCACATGCCTTTTTTAGAAAAGGCACTAGAATCCCTTTCCATGTAAGGGAAACTGTTTTGTACCCCTCTGCTTCCTAAAGACTAATAGCTATGATGTTGGACTTGGGTATCTCTTTTGGTGAATAAAGGATCGTCATAGCATAAAACAATATATCGTTGGTTGTTTAGCATAAAGGTGAATAGTGCAAGGACTGTAGTGGGGTATTCGTCTCTCTGCTAAACAAAAAGCGCTATCATGTGGTGACAGCAGCTGAGTCATTGCTCACCTTGATCTTGTCAATGTGCTTGGGGTCTCTGGCCGCCGTGCCCATGTCCATGTGAGCTGCCAGTTTGTCCTCCCAGCGAGTCAGATTGTGCTTGGCGTCGGCCATGTTGTCCTCAATTTCTGCCAGGCGACCCTGGAGATCTTCTAAACTCTGTGATCTTTCACTGAGGCCTGGTGTAAAAATGGACAAGAATTATAAGTAGCTCTTGGAACACAGAAAAAAATCTTCAATGGAGAGTATGGAATTAATTTTTATCAGTTTAGTAGGTTACATCCTTTATATATACTGACTGTGTGATCAGAGAAAATATGTGTGTGCATGTGCACGAGTGTGTCAATATTTCTGAGCAAAGATTAATCTTTGATTGTCTGTCAATTTATTACTATTTCAAAATTAATGTAAAGCTCCTAGAGCTGAGTGGTCACAGGAGTAAGCGTTATAAATATGATCTACACATTTATTATTATTATCATTATAACAATGCCTTTAATTTTGAAGAAAATATAAATAACCAGGGCTAATCCCATTGAATTCTCACTTGAGCTGATGTTGTCCCATCTGCGGTTGACCTCATCCACCTGTCTGCGGAGGTCTCCTTGTGGATCTTCCACTGTCTCCAGCAGGTTGTCCGCATCCCGGTTTAGGTTGTCGTGTTCATGGGATTTTCTCAGGAACTCGTTTTGAAGAGCCTGTAAGATTTCAAGTAAAAAAAATTAATTGCTAAGCATTTTGTGTTCACTTTTTGTGCAGCAAGACTTTTCTTTACATTTATCTAGAAAAGTTCTAAGTTCACAGAAAAGATGCATCAAGTGGGGAATACAGCTTTCTATGAATGTATTTATGGATATGATTTATATAGGGTTCTAACGTAAATAATAAGGTCCATTAAGTCTTTTAAAAAACAAAATGCAGTACAGCATATTGTGAAGCATGATTCGCCCGTGGAGGTGCGGGGCCGCCACCAGGCGAAGCAAAGAATGGCACCTTCAGCTCTGACGCATAGCATGATACCGTACAAGGTGGCAAAAATGGGTTTTTAGCAGGAGATAGCAGAAGAAGAAGTATAATTAATTGAAGTAACATACGCAAGATAGTTAATGCCCCGATTCGCTCATCTTACAACCTAGACACGTCTGATTAGACATAAGGTGAATTGTGTAGACTTTGGCTTTACCTGTAGTTCCTTCATCTTGCCCGAGACAGTAGCTTTGTCAAACGTGTCTGGCGTCAATCTCTTCATTTTCTCTTCGGCGTTGCCCAACCACCACAGCATCTTGTCAAGGCTCTGTTGGAATGCCAGGGCGTTGGAGGCTGCCGCTCCGATCTTGCTGTCACGTTCTTCAACCTAGACACAATCAGGAAAGATATTTAGATTAGGGCTTTTAATAACAAGAATATTATATTTCTTATATGGTTCTATGGCATTATCCACTCTGCTACAATAGCAACACAAGGAAAGAAGGAGTAGAACACATTAGAGCGCTTGTAAACCACCCGTATAATAAGAATGACATCAATAAAAGTAATATAAGAACACGAAAAGGTTTATGAGGACAGATCTCATGATATTGTGTACTTGAACTCTCTCTCTCTCTCTTCTCCCCTTTTCACTCATTCAGCCACTCATTCCTCCTCTCAGCCTTGCCTCCATCTCTTCCATAAATATTGGGCAACATAATGTACACAGGAAACAGGCTCGTACACAACACTAAGATCATTCTAGACCTGCCAATCACATTCTCAGACATGACAGAGTTACTCACGGTTTCCTTCAGTTCTCCCCACTCGGCCCCGAGTCTCTCCAGCGTCTCCTGCAGGGCACGGGTCTCCTCAGTTGGTGAAGCGTCCTGCAAGAACTTCTGACCTTTGTCCATTAGAACATGGATGTCTGGCTCTCGGGATTTGAGGTCTTGCTTCAGGCTCTGTGATGAGGGGAAATATAAATCTTATGAGAATAGAGAAGATTGTTGGATAAGATAAGATAAGTAATTGAATTGAAGTTAGTTGTTTATAGAGGCACTAGCTTCTTTGGCTGCTTTAGCCTATAATAATAATAATAATAATGACTGCATTTATATAGCACATATCCCTGCTTGAAAGCAGGCTCTATACGCTTTACAATCAATTACAAGATAAGATAAGACAAAGTATAATGAAAAAATTGATCTGAATGAGTGTTGTTTTCTCTTTTCTTCTATTGAGAGGATTCTGAGCTTAAAATCATGCTTCTATAATAAGTCTAATTGATCATGCTGCTCAGTGTACAAACATCCCAAAACTTTTCGTCTCACCTTATTTTCCATGGCCTGTCTCTGTAGCAAGTCCGAGTCGGAGGTGAGGGCAGGAGAGTCCATCACAATGGCCGAGGTGGTCTGGATCCAGTTCAGCATTTGCTGACAGTCGGCGTTGAATTCCTTGCCCGCCTGGGCTGCTGCCTCCAAACTTTCTGCTCGAGACTCTGGAACATGAGAAAATATGTATAATTGTTTGGGTTTTATTTTACACCCCTTGTAAGACTATAATGTTCCTTTAAAAGGTGAGGTACTTAGACCCTGCCTACCCGGGCACTGATGGGCACAGCACTCAATAGTAAACAAGTAGCAGGGAAGATTTTGTACGCATCACTGATTCACAACTGATATGCTAAATTTTTATCGAGATACCTAATGAGAAAAAAAAAATCCTGTACTTTTCTAAATGACAATGATGTACTTCTTCCAACTGAAAAATGAACAAAAGGACTTAATTCTTTTTGTTTAAAAACATGCTCCAATGGTAGAAAAGTCAAACCAACATTAACAACGTTCATTATACACTTTATCTAAACCAAACAACATACACCTGTGCACCATAAATGAACATACCAAGCTTCTTCATAGTGTCATTAAGATCCTTGTCAAGAGCAGACATCTTGGAGCGCAGGTCGGACTTCGTGGCCGGGTCCTTGGCGGAGTCACAGAGCTGTTTGCACAGTTCCTTGGCTCGACCCACGGCTGGGAGATGTTCCTGCATCTCTTGCTCAAGCTCCTGGACAGATCGAACAAATCAAACATGAGGCAATTTTTTAAATAAATGAGGTTTCACATAGTTTTTAAATCTTCAGCTTATTCAAGAGGCAGGAGTAGATGTGGAAAAAATATCTTTCGTAGAGAAGTAGAAGGAGTAGACCCCAGTCAAGTCTCCAAAAGTCATAAATACTACAAAATTACATAAAAAACATCAAACTCAAGGCAATCAAGAATTTTTATTTTTATTGATTCATAAGTAACTTTTTTACCCAGTATTGTATGGGTTTTGAAAATATTCCAATTGTTACCTGAATATTTAATTTGAGTAAAAAAAATAACAACCCCACGTCCATCCTTCAACCCCCAAATAAAAACAAAAAAATAAAAACAAACGAATGAATATCAGTTGTGCATCACAATAAGGAGGATGAAGAAAAAGAAAATTTCCATATTATGCTGTAGACAATGACCAACCTGCATCTCCTGTTTCTGTGCAGCTTGTTTGTCCGGCTGAGAGCTGACCTTGGGCAGCCCGTCCAGTCTGTCACTGAAGTCTCCGAGCCAGTTGGCAAGGTCTCGAGTAACCTTGGAGAATTCACCACTGACACCTTGGACAGAGTCGATGTTCTTCTCTCTCTCCTTCAGACGACCTGATCAGACAAAAGTAGAAGATATTGCAGCATTAGGTATAGATTCAACTAGATTACTTTAAAATATTTAGGCTTTTTATTATTCACTGTAATGTTGATGTAACCACTTTTTGAGCATTTCTTTTATAAAACCAACTATCATTCTGACAGCACTGTCTCCAATGTAGTAGTACGATAGCTATGGAAACATCTTACTTAACCGTTCTCGTCCTACTTCTTTCTCAGCGTCACTACAATATCATACTTCACATTGGCATTACAAAGGATAATAATAATTTCTCTACAATACATGCCAACTCCATCGTGCAGAAAACTTGTAGCCAAGTTGACATTGCTAAGGTATCCCAAAAATCATAAACGTTGCCCAATCATTGTCTCATTCGCTCACCTTGTAGTTTGTTCCATGTTTTGCTGACTGTGTCCATGCGCTTGCTGATGCCGCTGCCCTCCTGAGAGTTTGGCTCGCACCAGTCCATGATGGTATGACCAGAGTTGATGAACTGGTCAAAGGTCGCTTCCTGAGTCTTGAACTCTTCTTTCAACACCTGAGAACAAGTGAATGTGAGAGATTGTAGCGAGAGATCTACAGACTTTTATCAGATTTGAATATATTTTTTTCATGGCTCTGTCCTTAGTGTACAATGTGAATTCACTGAGCTTGGGTCATGTGACATGGGGCATTTCAAATTCTAAATCCCAAATTTGCTTTACCTCAGGCACCTTATATTTCATGTCATTTTATACAATGTTCTAGCGCATAAAACCACACAATGGATATACTTTCTACAGCACAAAAAGCATTGATAATAGAAATTGCTTGACACTTGGAAAAATGTGTCTCAGTTTCCCCTTGTTTGGACACGTGCCAGGAAGCTTGATTTCATAGAGTCTCAACACATACAACAATCTGTACTGACAGGTAGCTGTAAGATGTCCTCACCTTGACTTGTTCCATCTGAGACTTAAGCAGCGAGGGCTCCATGGCAACAGGTCCGAGGACGTCCATCAGTTTCTCCTTCTGGCTGAACCAGCGGTTGAGCTGATCCTCGTGTTCTCTGAAGTCTCTCAGGTCGCTGACCGCGTCCTCCAGGCCTTTACGACGCTCCTCCGACACGGCGCGGAGACTGTGCCACTTGTCATCTGTAGATGGATATGAATGGTGTAATGGTTAGACTCTTCGCCTGTCATGCGGAAGACCCTGGTTTGATCCCCGGTCACTTGGATTCAACAGAGGTGGTGGTAGTAAATAAAAATAGTAAAAGTACAGGACTGACTACACTCAACCAAGTTTGAATCTAATCTTGTAGTTAAAACGTACTTGCCAAAATTTATTTTGTAACTGAATAAAAAATGTATTTAAGTTAATGTGATCCTTAACGAGGCATGTATATTAGTATCACTCTTGAAACTGGATTGAATTTCTTTTCTGCAACTCTCCTCTTGAACTCCACTACCCTTCACACACACACACACATAAACACCCCAAAAACAAAATACCGGTAGTCTATCAATATCAGAAGATTGCGACTAATCCAATCAGAAACTCTTATCAACATACCTAGATCAGTGAGTTGTGCCTGCAGAATGTCCAGGCCAGCCACACCGGGTCGTGACTTGATCAGTTCCTGAGCCTTCTTCCTGATGTCTTCCACCAGACCTTCCTTGCCCAGCAGCTCACGGTGAACCTCCTGCAGAGAAAGCAAAACTCAAGTCATAAGGTTTGTTTGTTAGCCGGCGTTACACCACTATTAACCATGCAATGCCATTTATGAATTCAGAAGTAGATGAAGGACAATGGAAATAATATGATAAGCGGAAGAAGTAGACGACTTAATGATGCAGGTGGCAAATGCATATTCATGAAAACTCTGCCAGCTGACCTAACAGAAATTTTTACTTTCTCTACGTTATGTCAGAGCATTTTTTTCTGAACGATTCTTATAAATATTTAATTTGTTTGTTTTTGGTTTTACGCCCCTTGTAACACTATGACAAAGGCAAATTAGAGCCGAGCTACTTCCACCCTGCCAGTCAGCGCAAACCTGGGCTGAGAGGAACACAACATTCTAAAAAAGATATGGAGAGAATATAGACCCTTGTCCAATGTAGGGACTGAAGTCCCATCTCTGCATGATAGGTCAGTAGCCTAACCATGCACCGATCAATGGTACATGTAGATAATAGTAACTCCTCCTGTCCAGCGTTCCCCTCCAGACAAAAGTTACCTCATGCTCCTTCAGCATTTTCTTGGCCGCCTTCTCGCTTGCCGGGATTCCAGCCGAGCCAGCCTCGGTCATCTTTGTGTCCTTGACCTCTAGCCAGGAGATAACCTCCTGCATGTCCTGACTGAAGCTGCGTATGGAAGCGAGGACGGCGTGGAGTTCTTGTTGTCTCTCCACCAGCCGCTCTCCCAGGATCTCGTAGCGCTGGTTGATGTCCAGCAGTTGTTGCTGAGTCTCCGACAGATCTGTATCACACACACACACACACACACACACACACACACACACACACACACACACACACACACACACACACACACACA
>JAUKPP010188708.1:0-14261 GCA_032273245.1 Phyllaplysia taylori
AATTTATTGGGGATAACATGCCAGCACCGTCCGGGGATCGAACCCACGACCATTGGCATGAGAGGCAGACACCACTAACCTCTAGACCACGAAGACCACGAGAGCCCCCTCCTCATCTGTGAGCAGGCGCACAACCGCTTGGCCAACGACCCCCCCCCCCCTTACACACACACACACACACACATACACACACACACACACACACATACACACATACACACACACACCTTCGTACTTTTGTGATGTAAGCGAGAATCTTTAAATGAAAACGAAAATAAAAGACGAAATTATCATCTTTGTTTGTAGTACTGGAACTTTTTTAGAGGGTCCTCAAGATGCAAATCTCTCTATTTTCGTTAGTTTTTGTGTTGTTGTTGCTGTTGTAGTATTTTAGCGAGTTTACACTTCACAAAATGATGTAGTTCAGTCTGTCTACGGGATGTTGTTTTCTTTAAATCCAAGGTGTTTTTCTTGTTGTAAAATGAATACACGACCTCATCTAAAGTATTCAGAAAGATCTGAAAAATGTTACTCAAGCTACTGCCTAAATATGATGTGTGTGTTAAAACAAAATTAAAGAGTATAGGTCCTATTACAGCTCAATGTGCAGGCAAAATATCAGTACGGCTTCAGTTAATTAATATCGCTGTAGTGATCACAATTTTCTCTTATTATTCAATTGTTGTTTTTCAATAATCTAGG
The DNA here is from genome assembly GCA_032273245.1 of Phyllaplysia taylori. Lineage (NCBI taxonomy): Eukaryota > Metazoa > Mollusca > Gastropoda > Aplysiida > Aplysiidae > Phyllaplysia > Phyllaplysia taylori. The sequence continues at coordinate 703 of JAUKPP010188708.1, forward strand.
TAAAGATGGTGTTGAAGAAGCAACATGCCTTGAGTAGTCACGGTGTGTTTGAGATGCTGAGGTCCAAGGAGGTTTATCAGGTAAGTGAAGGGTATTATTTCTGATTGCCTGGGGGGGGGGGGGGGGGGGGAGGTTCATGTATTTGTTGTTCCCTTTTTAATGATTAATTTGTTATTCGAGTTTTGCACCAGTATCAACAGGGTGTTTCAATATCCAAGCATTATGCAGGTGTGGATGGTGACGTTTTTTTTCCGGCAGAATGAATTTCTTCCCCGCTTTAGTCCTGCTATGGCACCGAAATGTCTTTGTAGTGTCGATGGAGCCGTAAAACCCCAAGCAAACAAACAGTCCACCTAGATAGCCTAAATCTTGAAAGGAGACGCAAAACCTCTTAATGCAAAACTAGATAAAAAAAACACACCAAAAAACGAAGCTCAGGTATCGAAAGAAAATATTGTTTGCAAGTGTGAGTGGTGATCCGTGCTTGGTTGTTGTATTCCCATTCCACGCGGTAATGCACTGTTGCCACAGGCCGTTTCTCCTCTCAAAATAATAAAGGCTCTCTGGTTCTCCACTGCAGCTAGGCAAGCAAACAAATAGATTATGCTTGGCTCTGACACATCGGTGGGATGTACAATGCTAGTCGGCCGTTTTTTCGACTAAATGCTCCATTCCATAAAAGCGTAATTGCGAAATGTAAGTAATTTTCAATTTAATTTACCCCACCAGTACGTGATTTTGTGAGCTACTGTGAATATTACTGATCATGGAATGGAACAACCGGCGTATATAGCGTAGGCCTGATGGTTAGGCACATCTCCTGTCACGCGGAAGACCCATTTTTTCGCCGACGATATATATGGGGGTTTTTTTGTGCTGGGATGTGACCCTAATAGTCCGGGTTGGCCCTGATAGGCAGCATCGAAGTAGACTGTCTCTTAAATGAGCTCCTCATGTTGCAAGGGACGTAAAATGAGTAACCAAACCAAAAGCCTAACTCTACCTGTTTCGAACAGGGGGGAAATGTTATCTAGATATCATAATCTAAAGTCGCCTTCATAAAGTAATAATGACTTAATTTACGAGTATAGCGTTTATCCCTCTCTCAAAAGCAAGCTCAATGCGCTTTACAGTCAATGAATGATATCTGTGCAATGTTTGCTTTGGTTTGGTTACTAGTTTTACGTCCCTTGCAACACTGTAAGATCATTAAGGAGACGCGCTACTTCGACGCCGCAGCCGATAATCATCCTTAATAGTTCAAGTCAAAGTTGTTACAAGTCTCTGGCTAACCAGCCACTATTGCTTTGCAATGTGCATTCTACAGCATACGTTTGGCATCGTGTCAAGGTAGACCGACATATCTGCAAAGATTGCTGATGTTTGCATCTTCGTTTAAAGATGCTGCCATGGGAAATATAATGGGCATTGTCCTGCCGTAACGTTTGTTTGCCGCAGTGAAACACCCTATTTGTAGTGCAGATAAGTTCACTTTCCTTTGATAAAAAAGGCAGAATGGATATAGGCGTCCATTTAAACAAAGATTCGGGGAATTATAATTTTTTTGCAGATATTCCGGTCTGCCTTGGCACGGCAGTATTGGTATTGCGCAGCACTTCCAACAGGTCACAGTAACCTGCACTTTCGTCGGAAAGCTTCATTGTCTCTTAAAGTGCAGCCAAATACGGAAACGGGTGATGAAAGCTCTCCGTTGTCAACCAGCGTCTGTGGTTTTATGAGTAGGATATTTGCTTATCACGAAGAAGACGTGAGCTCGAGGCCCATGTGGGTTAATTGGATCGAGTGTATCTCCATTTATTGTCGGCAGGGCCAGTGCTCCTCTTTGTCCGGTTTGGCTTTGACAGGCAGGTTAGAAATAGCCTGCCTCTTCATAGCATTACAGTTACAGTGTGTCTCTCAAACCAAACCGCCTTGGCTGTTAGGTTGGATGAACATAGGCCATTTCTACCGTTCTTACGACAAAATTTCTTTTGCGTTCTTTAAGAATATAGTATTGGGATGATACCTACTATATAGATAAAAACAAACAAACAGAGAGCATATCAATACAAAAAAAAAATTAAAAATTCTAAAATGCTATTACTTCCTTTTAATAAAATGTGTTTTTTTCTTTTTCTTTCGTTGTCTCTTGAAAGCCGATCAGGGGCAGAGGGACCACGGACATTTCATCTGGGTTCAAATAGTGTCTGTACATTTATGATCACCGGAGTTTTTCTATATAGTATCAAAGATAATATAAGCTTTTATTAGACGATGCAATCGAAGCGCGGACGAAAAAGCAGTGTCAGTGTGAGGCCGTGATTAGTTGTGGCCACGCTCGTAATGCACTGTTGTCACGGAGCGTTTCACACCTTTGATAGCATACTATAGCTGCTGTCTTCTATAAATATAATTTATTGTACAAAGTTTATCATTACTCGAACCAAATCTACTTTCTTTGGATAGGCTGTCATTGTTGAATGTGAAACAGTTTGTTTGGCTGACCTAATTCAGCGCGAGAACGTCAGATTTTCCATCGCCGTCGCAGTTTTCGTCACTGTTTAAGTTACATAAATATGAAACAAAACCCGTCAGTATGGTATACAAACAAATGAACCATAAGTTTTTGTATCGGAAGGCTAAAAAAAGAAACCACCTAACTTAGCTCACTCGCGTGATAAATTCTATGTGTCCGAAATAGCTTATAGTTAAATTCCTTTTAAACGTATGGACTAAGAGTAGGTCAGAACAATCTCAGAGGTGGTCTCCTGCAGTTGTCATTGGCTTTTAGAAGGAATTTGCAGTAGTTTATAAAACTCCATGAGAGCTAATTTGTAACGTCGAGTCCCCTTTGTGTACTGTAATGATTACAAGACTATTTTTCTATTTTGGTTCTGTTCTGAATTGCAATTTGCAATGTCTTGGCATGCGTGAAGTTCATAGGGCTTAAAATATTCAAGAGGCTAAAACAACCAATGAAGCTGGTGCCTCTATAAATCAATAACTCTAAACTACCTAAGGGATTTAGATACACCGAGAGTTTGGAATGAAACAGTCATGGCTAGTTTTTTTTCAGGAGAAGATAAAACGGTTTCTGAAACAATGAGATAGAGGATGCCAGATGAGATAATAATGATTTATTATTTTTTAGATGACCGGATTTCAGTAGGATAGACAACTGAACCTGCCTAAGCGATCATCTGTTCAGGACGACCACCTGCACAAACGATCACTATTCATCGACTCCCAAATTACATGTCAATGTTTTCTATATAATGTTATTCCTCTTCAAGACGACCTCCTGTCTAAAACGACCCCTTTTTCTCAAAATTGTGTGGTCGTCTTAGACAGCTTTGACTGTTACTTTTATAAGAGAAAGTACTATGTACAAGACTCAAACTAAGTCACAGGTGTTGTACTGGCAATCAAGTTTTGTTCCATGTCCTACATCAGAGGTCTGTGGTGCAGTGGTAAGGCTCTTCAACTATCACGCGATGACCCTAGTTCAATCCCTACGCATGGGCAAGCGTCTGTGTTTTTTCTAAGGGGAAATCGTCCCTCTCAGCTCGGTTTGGCTCTGACCAGCACAGACGAAGTAGCCTTCTCTTAAATGACTTTACAGTGTTCCAGGGGGATGTAACAAAAAAGCCTACCTGTGTTACGAGTGTTCAATGAGCTATTAGTAGCAAGATGGACAGCATCAAAGCGAGAGAATTCATCCCCGAATCTCTAGCATTCATGTTGCCCGTGCTTGTTTGTGCTCTCTCTCTCTCTCTCTCTCTCTCTCTCTCTCTCTCTCTCTCTCTCTCTCTCTCTCTGTGTGTCTCTCTCTCTCTCTGTCTCTCTCTCTCTCTCTCTCCGTCTGTCTCTCTCTTTCAGTGTGTGTGTGTGGGGGGGGGGGGGGTCATGGATGGTGCAACTCAATATACCTGTCTCCTTACATGCATGATGCAATTAATAACTGATAACAAACCCTAGAAAATGCTCCCTCAAGCAATATGTTTTCTTTTCCGTCGAGGAGTGTAAAACGCGTTTAAGATGTAGAAACTACGGAAAATGCGCCGTCCCCCACACGCATGCATGCACTCAATTGAACTCAAACGAAAATGATAAGAATCAAAACTTTAATGTAGACAATTTAATTTCACACACTTCACGATAGTAATTTATACATGTATATCAATTATGTAGCTGTTTCCTTTTCAACTTTAAAACACTGACCAATGTTGTTTGAATATAATCCCCAGGTCCAGTCAGAGCTAACAAAAGATCTTGACCACACGATCCGGACCCTTCAGAACGAGGCTATCTTGGAGGCAGCATCGCACCGCGCTAAGAAAGCTGCTTTTTTAAAACGGATTCAACGCAGGGAGAGAAAAACGCGCCTTGTCAACAAACTGCTGTCGGCCTTGTCCAGAAATGACGGGGCAAAATATAAACAAAAACAGTTCCTTGAACCTTTGATGATGAACATGCAAATCTCTGTTTCTAAAACAGAGCCCGTGTTTGAGTTTAAAGTCAGCCCGCCAGGTGAAAGCAAGTATATACCTCGATTATCATCTCCTAGAAAGAGTATTTTTGGTGATAATTCCCTAGAAAATGACAGCACGCCTCCGTGCAAAGATGGCGAAGAAGGTGAAGGCAGCTGGGCTTTTGTACCGAGCCCAAACTCTGAATGGATGGACGCTGTCAGGATGAAGGAGCGAGAGGGAAGAAAGTTCATTGCCTCTGCCCGGCGCACAAGAAGTCGAACGAGTCGAGAACGGGCAAAAAATGTTCTAGAGATGAAGCCGATGAAACTTCAAAGCAGAAACCGCGCTGGGTCTCTTCTCAAGGTGGACGCCGAGTCGTCGGATCCTGGCAAACTGCCTGGCGGGAAGACTGTGGATCTGACCTCTGAGCAGAGTGACTTTTCAAAAGTTCAAAATAGGCAACGAGCCAGATCATTGTCTCTCCGATCTACTTACAATGCTAGTGAAAATCAAGGTGGTGTGCTGCCACCAATTTTGAGCAAACAAGAATTGAAAGACGTTTCTCCTGGAAGACAAGATTCTGTTTTACCTAAGTTCACAGAAAACATTCCTCAAGAGCCAAAATTGAATCCACAAAATATACTCCCTTCAATCGCCCAACCATCCAAGGTTTTGACCTCTGTTCAATCTAAAAGTAATGGAATTTCAACGAGTGACAGGTATGAAAAGTCTCAAGTCGGTTTGGGATATCCGCGGAGAGAGACACATTATCATCCAGCAAGGAACATAAGATTAATTTCTGGGAACCACAGCGTCCCGGGATATAGGGTATTCGTCAAAAAGAGGGAGAAATCTTTTCCTGGAGCAGAGGTTGACAAACCTAGAAGGAAAGATAGAGCGTCGAAAAGTTTACCTCGCAGACCTCGATCACTGGAAAGAGAAGCCACCGTGTCAATGATATTCATCGAGGATAAGAAGCTTGCGCGTGACCCTCAGGCACTGGGTATATCCCAGTTCGACGTGGAAGCTTTATTAGCTTATCGCAGGATCAGGCGTGGCCATTCGAAAGTGTTGCTCGTGAAACCTTTACGCTCGGACCACAAGGATGGACTTGACAAAATGAAAGATAGATCGAACGAGGAAGCTACATGTCGGAAATTTAACACTAACAAAAAAGGCCACGCCCGTCTCGAGAAACCTAAGACGTTCAGAGAGAAAAGTATGGAGTGGTACTTAAGTTTCCTAGACAGCAAAAAGCAAAGACGGCTCAACAATAGTAACAAACAGAAGACACAAGCCTTGTGGAAATTTCCAAACGGGAGTGAACAGACGAAACATTCCTTACCTCCGATAAACGCCAGTGGTCCGACTTCGACGCAGGATGAGTTGCAGAAACAGCGCCAACACATGAGAGAGCTTCAGTGCAGAGTAAGGAAGTTCGTAGACTGTCCTTGACTGAAATCAGGATTTAATCCTGTTGCTTGATTAAGATGTGTATTTTAGTCTTGGTGATGGAGACCCAGAGACAGCTGAATTATTATCATAATTGTTTATTTCGACTGAAAGATACCTTGCCACAGCAAAAACAAGACAAGTTAAATTGAAAAGGAGACAAGGACGCAAACAATGCCTATAAAGGTATGTGGGACTTTACTTTGTAGAAACTATATGGCATAGCTCTCTTTTTGCACTAACAGTTGTCCTTGAAATTAAAGAGATGGCGTAATCTTGAGTTGGATAAAGAATAAGGGGGAGGGAGGGGGATGAGGAGGGTGGCAGAGAGCACGGTGATAAGAGAAGAAACAATAAAACAAAAGACGTAGAAACACTAGAAACGTGAATCATCTTTTTTCAAAACAACCAAAGAAGCTTGTGCCTCTATAAATAAATAACTAGTAATGTTGAAGAAACACTAATTGTCAATACCTTTAGTACGTTCCAAACTATGTTGACAAGTTGCCTTGTTTGGAGTTTAAAGGTCCTTTGGAAGTATTGTCAGGTCATCCCTGCGCCTGGAGCGCCAACAATAAATGCCCTACAACGTGCCTCCATATATGAAGTGATATACTGTCGTTTAAATGTATAAAATGTAAGTAGTTTCTAACAAATTATAACCACCAGGCATTAAGTTCAAACGGTAGATTAATTATTTAAATTAGATATTTGCAGAGATAACGTGGTTTCGCATTGATGGGATTGAAATGAAGTTTTACGTGTAACAACTACGTAAGGTATAAGAAAGAAACTTATACATTATAGGTTTGTTTTATAAGCCTAAATTTTGCGTCGCAGAAACTAATTTCCCCTTAGAGAATGTATACGTATTTGAAGTAAGCAGATCAATATATCGATCCACCCCCAAAACATAGCACATTTGTGGATTTTGGTGGTCTCTAGTGCTCTTATGAGTCCAGATCAATAATCAAAGTTGGACATGTTTTTTGGCGCATTGGAAATTGAAAACAAAACCATGACAATCCACTATGACCTCCATTATTCAAGTGCAAAAAGCTTGACTGGCAACATCATCCGCATTAGGAATCCACTTTGTGCCAAATTTTGACAGATTGTGACAATAGGCCCATACAAATGACATTGGAAAAAGTTTTGGGACTGATAGAATTTAAGAAAAAAGACAGACAAGATGAGCATCACACACACTCTTAACAGAGAGAGAGAGAGAGAGAGAGAGAGAGAGGGGGGGGGGGGGGGGGGTTTTGTGATAAATAAAATCTCTACAACTGAAAGTAAATATTTGGAATTTGGCATGCCTATGTAGACTGCATGTGATGCAAAGACTAAGTTGAAATGAAATAGTGTACTAAATCCATCTTACTGGCCACCATCTTGGATTTCACAGCCATTTTACAAAATTGCACCACTGTAAAGTCAAAGCATGGATTTGAAATTTGTTTGGATAAACTTGTAGATAGCTAAATGCATAGTAACATTGCATTGTCTGCTATATTCAGACATCTTGTTTAATTGGAAGGTTATAAGTTGTCAAATTAGGATATTATCTTTTTAAAAAAATCGCACCCATTCTGTTTTAAGTGTTGATTTAAATCATAAGGACAATACTATGGCATTATACATATAATTCTCGATACGATGTTTAGAATCACCTGGCTACCATCCCAGCTGGATTACTGAAATTATTTAACTAAAGAGGTTCCAGCTTGGTTGGCTGTTTTAGCCAAATCTAAATAATTAAGAATGTATTTAGAGTGTCCCAATATTTCGGTGGATAATCGAAGAAGATGGAGAGAGACAGAGAGAAAGATACAGATAGTGTGTATGTGTGTGAGAGAGAGAGAGAGAGAGAGAGAGAAAGAGACAGACAGACAGACAGACAGACACACACACACACACACACAGAGGTTGAGAGAGAGAGAGAGAGAGAGAGAGAGAGAGAGAGAGAGAGAGAGGAGGTATTGGTAAGAGGCTGATTATTAAAAGAAACTGTCAATGTTGCCCCCTTGTATGTAATTTCTTTGCCCCAAGACCTAAGATAAACATCTAATCTTCAAGAATTTTTAAGAGATTTGGTGAAAACACATATCTTTGAGACGCATATAAGCGTCTGTTAGTATATTATGTATCGTGTTATCTATTGCCTTGATTTTATCATACAATAATGCCTGATTAAGAACGTTTTTCTTTGTGAGGCTGTATTTTAGTCTATTGTGTATTGCATGTATGAACTATTGTTTGCCTCTTTGTAAAGTTTTCTTAGTTGATATGCCATTTGTGTAAAGCGCTCGGAACTTATACTCGTATGAAGTAGACAGTTCTATTTATTGTTAGTGTTATTGGTAATCTGAAAATAGGAATCGTTGCTTAAGAATTTTTAGTTCTCGGTCTGTACTATTAACAATCCAGTTATCTTTCTGGGGTAGGTCTTGCTGGGTGCTGTTTGCTTACAAGTTTTACGTCTTCTCCAACATTGTAAGGTCATTTACGAGACAGGCTACTTCGACCGTGCTGATCATGGCCAACCCGGGATAAGAGGGAACAATCCTATGAGAAAAATAAACATAGATCAGCCTGCGCCCAGGATCGAACTCGGATCTTCCACATCTAACCATGAATCCCCAGCGTTGGTTTGCTGGGTGCAGTGAGGAAGTTTGGGTTGTGCTTGTTTGGTTCCTAGTTTTACTTCTAATGGAGCAATGTAAGGTCATTTGGCTACTTCGATCTAGCCAGTCGAGGATAAACATTGTGTACGGTTTTGTATGAAATTCATCTGAAGCTCTGAGTCATAGTGTGATACCGCATTGACTTTGATGAATTCGACCAACTTTGTCGTTCTTTTCAGCTTGTACTAGGTTTTGTTTCTAGTTTTACGTTCCATGCAAGACTTTTAGGTCCTTTAAGAGACGGGCTTCTTCGACCCTGTCTATCAGAGCCAACTCAGACTAAGAGGGGTAGATCCCACAAGAAAAAGGCAGATCTTCCTCCCTCCGGATCGAACTCGGGAATCTGCGTAATGGGCGAAGAGCCTACGCATTACACCACAGTGTCGGTCATTTCAGCTTCTGGTAATTTAACACATTGTATTAGTTATCCGTACCCTGGGATATTCCCATAATTTTTTTTACTAGTCTTATCGGAAATGGACTTAGAGTAATGGTGCAAGATGGTTTGAAATTGAAAAAAAAAAAACCAATTACCGCATAACAAGCATTGAGGAACAAAAGTTTTCTGTATGAAAGGCAGAACCTAACCATAGCACCAGAGACGCCGGTTTTGAATTAGATATTGGTTTGGTTTGTTTTATCGCAATACTTTAAGGTCTTTTACGCGGCGGGTGCTTTGAAGTTTACGTCCATCTCTGATAGGACGGCGGTCGGAGCAATGAAAACTCCATAAAAATACCAGGAGAACCTCCCCGGCTTCAAAATTGGTACTTCCGCATCTCAAGGCGAGGGTACTACAGCTCGGCCACAGACTCCCCCCCCCCCCACACACACACACACACACCACCCCAATTAAATATTAAGCTACCGTAATGTGCTGCTATAGAGTTTTGGTTGTTTAGTGGGAAGGGGCATTGCATGTGGATATAGCATTTTATTATCTTCATCCTTGTTCTTTTAGTTTGGATTTGGTTTATTGCCCCTCCGAATTTTACTTCCATCTCCGATAGGGACGAGGGTCAAAGCCGAAGCAATCGCCGTGAACCTCCCAGGACTCGGACCCGGTACTTTCTCATGTGTAGGCGGCAGTGCTATCGCTTGGCCACAGACCCCCCCCCCCCCCCACACACACACACGCACCCAACCCCGCCCAGTTCTTGTTTCTCAATAGGCCTACTTAATAAACCATTTTGCCTGGAGAATGCGGGAGTTTTCTTTTAAGCAATTGAAATAATGTTTTGGTTTGAGCCTGTTCGAGGCTTTTTTAACGTCTCTTGCAATTCCAGTAAAAAATTAGCGTCCCAATATAGCATAACTTTCTTCATGCTTATTTCACATTAAATTATGATTACCTTTGTGCACTGGTTGAGTGTGGTGTGTTCTTTAGCTTTTTACTTTGCAAGGCTATAAGGTCCTTTAAGAGATGGGCTACTTCGACCCAAACTGCCAGAGCCTACCTGCGCTTGGAGGGACACTTTCCGAGGAGTAAAGAAAGAGATGTACTCGAATGAGTTATGTCAGAAGTGGTGCACTAAGGTATAATGACATAGAGGATCCAGAACATTACACATTTGACAGCCCAAGTATAGGAGGAAGAGAATTTCTTGATTTGAGGTGTGCTGATGATACTGTTCTTTTATCATCAACACCAGAAGGTTTGGAGAAGATGATATTAGAGCTGTTAAAACCAATAGTGAAAGCCAGAATCTGTTCCTTAAGGCTAAGAAGACCAAACGTATAAGATCTGACAAAACTTAAAGAGCCCCAAACATTACAATTGGTAATGATTTAATTTGAGGAAGTCCTTGATTTTGACTACTTGGGATCACCGATACCCAAAATTGGCGATGGCTTAAAAGAGATGAAAAAGAAGGCAAGCTATATTATTCTCTGACAAGTTGTCGCTCAGCGGTACAACAATCTCGTAATTGCCTTCTATACCTTATGTTATTATTTGTATTTACATCCAGTATCTTAGTGGCGTCGGTGGCCTAGTGGTTAGGCTGGCGGGCTCGTAATCGTGAGGTTGCGGGTTCGAATCGCAGCTCGGGCCCGACGTTGTATCCTTGGGAAAGGCACTTGGCACGCATTTTCCTCACCACACCCAGGTGTCGATGGGTCCCCGGCTTTGGACAGCGAAAATCTTGTCAGTATGTTGAATTTCAGAGTATGTTGGAAATGCCCGTTGTTAACGAACATAATTTCTAAATGGTATTGAGTTTGCTGGGGGCAATGATATCTATTTATATTGTAGTAAATTGTATCCCAATAGTTCTGCTATGAGTATAGTTTACTATAATTCTAATACTGTTATCTACTACTATGTTCTTGGGCGCTGTCAGTAGCGACCGGCAATGGTTTGTATATATGCATAATTTGTATGAATGACGTCACCAATGTCCATATTTGTTATTCTATGTATGTATTATCGCTTGTATGAAAATGAATGTATTTGTACACCATTGCAAAAAAGAATTTCGCCACGGGGATAAATAAAGATGACTTTTCTGTTTTTCTTTCTTTCTTTAGTGCAGCAATCTCGTATCGATTGTTACCTAGCTGTTGTTAGAGATTTTATAAGGGGTTGCTGCTAGCCTTATAGCGCTCAGACACAAGATGCGCTGGGTGGAAAAATGGAAAACAGTGATTTTCGCAAAAAGTGTCAATCACGAGAATGTCGAAGCAAAGCTTCGAACTATGTGCCGATTCTGGATTGTCTCCAGATCTGTTTATGTGAACAACAATATATCGAAATGTTTGTAACATTAACAAATCCTTTTTCCGTTTTGTCTTGAAAGAAATTCAGAAAAAACAACAACACATTTCAAGCCATCGTGAATAATATGCCATTTAAATTAGTTACAGACTTACGATCGATACAACATTTCGCTCTCTTGATATCAATGAAACTTTTCAAATAAAAAAAAAGACATCACCAAAAATACAGATATTTGATCACTTTTAGGCTATAACTCAGCTTGAGTCTGTGGGACATCTACTTCTTTTTTGCAGAAATCCTCACAATGTTTTACTATGCCATCAGAGAAAGCGATATATTTATCTCATGCCTCTTGCTTGGTCATAGCTCTTGTCTGGTGTCAACTACATTTAATTTGTTTTCTGAATTTTTAAAGATTTACAAAGTTATTTTATGTGAGTTTGTTTAATCTGTGAAAGGCCAGTGTCTGGCCAACAATTCGTCAAGTTAAAAAAAAAAGATTCACTTTTCTCCTTTTCACTTTTGAGGACATATTAATCCATGAAAATTATGTTATTATACTTTTTAGTGAATGTCAGTGGGAGTGGCAACAGAGAGTGTATGCAAGAGGATCTACAGGGATCCTTTTTCAAACACATTTACTTTCTAGCACTAAAAGTATAACCTTGTAGTGTCGGTAGAGGCGTAAAAAACAGAAGAAAAATAACAAACAATGATAGTGAACCATTAAATCGTTGATGTAGAAAAAGCTTCCAAACCAATGCTCCCAGTGCAAGGACACAATATGTAAATTGTTAGACAGAAAAGGAAACCACAACCGAGAGAGAGAGAGAGAGAGAGAAAGAGAGAGAGAGAGAGAGAGAGAGAGAGAGAGAGAGAGAGAGCGTTGAGTGATTTTGCAATAAAAACGCACACAAGACAATGTGATTAGACTAAAATGTCCTTTTTTTAAAAGGATATATGCAGAAGAAGAAAAAAAAGAGTTAATGGGAAATGTAATTTGTAGCAGGTGGTAGAACGCGTTAACTAGAAAAAAAAGAAAAAAAAACCTCGAGGTCGACAATTATATCTAGTTTCACTTCGTTGCCTCAGCCTGACAAAAATCAATAAAGGGAAAAAGATTCGACCTACAAACTGCAGATCGACGACATTATATCCTTGCATTTATGCAACAAACACTGAGCAAAAAAGAAAAACAACACAAAAAATGGGCATAATTAAAAACGTTTATTTCAACGATTGAGAGCATGTAAACGATAATGGTGGAGATTGGCACAGCCATAGCCCGACGCGCATGCGCTCTAAAATCACGTGACAAAAAAGACATACCCCTGGCGCCTCACAGAGATGGACAGATACAGGGATGAAAACAAAGAAGGTGAAATGGGAGGGGGGAAGGACGGGGAGCAAAAACAATATGGTAACAATCTGAAATCGCGGTTCGAATATTAAACATTGACAGCCGAGCATAGGAAACTCGAATTCGTAAGAAATCGAACAATATTGCGTTTCAGGTTTTCGATATAAAATTAAGAAAAGTTTCGTGAAAAAACTGCTAGATAAGAAGTAGGAGAAACAAGATGTGAACTCGTGTTTGACATTCGAGAAAAACGACTGAACAAATTACTAACTTTTGTGTGTCAAATTATATAAAAGTCCTAAGTAATGATATCAATATTGGAGATGTTAGTAAATTCTAATTTCACGTATTCGAGTTTTCTCTGCTCAAGTGTACACAGCTTCGTTCACATGCATAACCCGACTGTTGGAGGTCACTATAGAGCAGCCACTCCTCACAAATGTACCATACTACAGAGCCTGGGTTTTAAGAATAATCTCCCTTTAGCATAATATGTATATTTTATATGCATAATAATATTAGGGCTTGGTTCTAAGAATATTCTACCTTCACCATGCCCTGTTTATTTGAGTATTTTTATGAGTTTATTTTTGTTTATGGGCAAAACAGATATGAATCACAAAGATTTCGCCGACACACTTCTCTGAAATAATTTTCTTCTCTGTATTTTCACCTCCGATTAAGTAATGATAATGTATCATCGTTTACTTCAAAACTAAGTTGTGGATTTGCATTATTTCCGAAAAACTGAACTCAGGCTTCGTATGCCTGCACCATAATATTTTTGTTTTATTAATCCCCCGACCCCCCCGCACACACACACACACACACACACAGACACACACACTAACACACACACACACACAAAC
>JAUKPP010188930.1:0-14259 GCA_032273245.1 Phyllaplysia taylori
GGGGGGGGGGGGGAGTTAAATGTATAGTTTCTTTCTGGCATATTATGTAATGGGCAAGGGTCATTTTTGCTGCTTATCATTTTTTCATTTATAAGTGATGTAAGAGTGCGGAACATTGTCAAAATTGGTTGTCTTTAAACCACTCACATCCTTTGCCCTGTCTATGTATCCACAGCATCATTACTACTACTATAGACGGGATGAGCCTCTCGTTTTCCTGGGTGTCTGGGGTTTTGTTTTCACAATGTTTGGTGTTGGCCTTGCCATTGGGGTCATCATTGCTGTAGGGATGCTCTTTTACATACAGGTAAGTTGCAAGTACTTAGTAATGATGGAATAAAAATGGATTGCATTACTGTAAAGCGTGTAGAGCCAGTAGTTGGAATATGCGCTATATAAATACAATCCATTATTATTAACCACTTGATTCAGTTTTCTTCACTGTTTAAGTCCTTCATTTTCAGTTTAAAAAAAAAAAAATTTTCATAGAAAAAACGCTAAGGAAAATTTTTCTTGGGAGATAGTGCTATGGTCTGCCCAACAATATTGGCGTAGGTTATCTAGATTTTCTCTGAAATCACAGCAGTGATTTTCTCTAAACTTGGCACACACGTTTGTTTCAGTTTGCGCTGACAAGATTATAATTTTTTTCTATGGATCAATGTTTTATTTACACAGATTCTTATAATGAAATCAATAGAAAGCATTGCACTGGCTCAATTGGGTTTATCATTTATATGTTTACGTTACCCGTAGATGAAAAAAATTACTTTGCAGTCGTTATGTTTTTCATTTACCATGGACTTTTGAACATTTCTGATTGGGCTGCGTGTTGTTGTTTACATCACTTTTATTTAAAGAATATCTTGCTAATCTATAAGGTATAAATCCATCACACAAACAAGACATTGCTTATATTATGCCTATTACACAACAGCCTTTTCCCTTTCTTAAAATAACACTTTCAGTTTTCTTTGCTAGCCCTTGGCAACCACCCAAGCCACTCCAGTGGTCATAATCATTCTGTCATATTTCAGATTAAAAGTGTTTTTAAAAATGAGACTGGCATTGAGTCCTGGATCATTGAGAAGGTAAGTTTTGACGTTTTCTTCGCTATTGTGACTGAGCTTTATAGATCTTAAGAGCAGCCATTGCTTTGTTATTATGAACTTTATGCAACACATTTTCCTTATCTATGTGGGAAGCAAAGTTGGTTAGACAACTCTTTTGGGACGGAAAGTCCATTTCCCCAGGCCCAGAAGGCATGGGGGAAAATAACCAGTAAGCCTAACCTCAGTAGGCTTGGCATGTACATTTTGCCTGAAAGAGTCAAGTATTCATATATCATTGTATTTATTGAAGAGTTGTATATCATATGAAGCAAAATGCAGTGACCATAATGTTCAAATAATGTCATCTGTTTTAAAAAATATCCCGAACTTGTCAGTCTTTGAGGTCACAAAGAAGGTCACAGAAAAATCTAAAGTTGCAAAATGTGCTACACTACATCAATGATCAAGTTTTAAAATTCAGTATCTTTTGTGGCCAGAGATATTCAAAGAGTTCGTAGGTTTTGGAGCTGCAGTTGATGCCATTTGGCAGATAATCACACTAGCTTTGATGTATTAAAAAGGCATTGCTTACTCCTAGAATGATAGCTATAACATTTTTAAGTGAAGAGGATAAAGTCACTAAATAAAGGATCGCAAGCGGCGATTTCACTCGTACACATACATTGATAACGAGCCGTAACTGGTACTGCAATTTTTTAAATAAATAGTTGTGTAATGAAATTGTGATAATTTTATATTTTTACCCCAGGCATTAGATCGCATCAGGGATGATGATGAAGGAGACTTTATCTACCCGTACAACTTAGGATGGAAAGAAAATTTTCGACAGGTCATCAATTGGAGTGGAAGGCCCAAGTCCAATGGGTACACCTGGACTGTAGCAGAGGGTTGCCATCAGTTCACTTTAACAGTAAGTAGCTTAGCCTCAGCAAGTTCTTGGCTTACTCAAACATTTGCAGGGATGGAAATGTTTCATAAGTTGGACCTAACAAACTAATCTACAATTGAATAAGTGTATTTTTCCAAATCTGAATAGCCCGCGAAAAGTTGAGTAATTTTTTGACCGATCGGTTTGGTTTCCATCCCTCCGTTTAGATACAATGTATGATGAAAGCCCTTACTTTCCCTTTGAGGACTTACTTTCTGTTTCCCTTCTAAACCTGTGCACCGGCATCTGTGGTGGAATGGTCAGGCTCTTCGCCTGTTGGACAAGTATGCTCGTGGCTCTGCAGGGATGTTGTGACCCTCTCAGCCCAAGTTGAGAGGCAGAGTCAAAGTCGCCCACCTCTTAAATACTACCAAAACTACAAAATGGTTGCACTTGCCAGTCTTAACTTTAGCTTTTTTAATTTGTAGCCAGATATACATACAACCTTTCATACTTCAGACCTGTAAAAAGTCCAACAATTGTCAGTGTTCCGATAATTTTACCGCGATCGGAAATCCCGACAGCTTCCAGACGTTGGTGAACATTTGACTTTTAACTTTTGGGCCATATGGGCGGGCAAAATTTTCAGACAGTTTTGTAGGCGGCCACTTACTCGTAGTTTTAGTTTGAAAAGTTCATTGCTTATATGACATCTCATGTAAAAGAAAAGTATTGCAGGTTTACTGACATCAAACTGTTTTTCCAGTCAAGCCATGTTACTTTATTTTGTCTTTTTTTTCTACTCTCAACCATATCGAATGCTAATTTCATAATATCCAGGTGGAGCAGTCTGTCATGTAGAAGACTGGAGTTCGAACCTGGTCGCGGATGATTTGCGCTTTTTTCTGCTGGGATTTCTTGCCTCTTCTTAGCCCGGGTTGGTCCTGACAGGCAGAGTCGAACCAGCCAGTCTCTTAAATGACATTACAGTGTTGCAGGGGCCGTAAAACTGGGAGAGAACCCCCAGAGTAGCTTACACGGAAGCTGGACAAACGAGAAAGATCAATAGAGTTTGTCATCACAGAGAATGACTTAAATTGCTGGTTGTTTCACAGAGGGGCTTCTATTACAAATAATGTAATTGAGGATTCTTCCCTTGCAAAAATACTAATGAAATTTTCCTTTTTTCCTCTACGCTATACCATAGTTTTTATAAATTTTTGTCCTGTCCAGGTGGAACAGCTTATACAGAAGCAGGACAAGCGAGAGAGAACCATAGAGTTTGTCATCACAGAGAATTACTCTGGTGCCATGTTCCCCGTCTCTAAAGGCCCTCGCATTGGCTGTTGTGTGCCTTGTACTGACGAGGCCAGGATCAAAGTGGAAGCTGGAGACAAAGTCTTGGTCACCCGATGGAAAAAGTGAGGCTAGAATGTGTATATTTGAAAACGTAAAGCTATTAATGATGGATTGTATGTCACTATATATGGTGCAT
The DNA here is from genome assembly GCA_032273245.1 of Phyllaplysia taylori. Lineage (NCBI taxonomy): Eukaryota > Metazoa > Mollusca > Gastropoda > Aplysiida > Aplysiidae > Phyllaplysia > Phyllaplysia taylori. Next base: position 3,437 of record JAUKPP010188930.1, read on the forward strand.
ATCCTTGCTGGAAAGTAGTTTCACAACAAAGTGTGATATGAACCCCCCAAAATTTTTTTAAAATGTTTGCCCTGGTTGTATGCAAAACTGAGGCGTGAATGCTATACATCAATTTCCTTTAATAAAATGTGGATAAGGAGATGAGTGGCTCTGCAACGGAGATGGTATTGTGAGGGATCCAATCGGATTCAAACAGAGTTGTGATAGGGGAATCGAAACACGTAGAAAAAAAGATCACACACCACAACCTCAACAAACTGTATATCATAATTTTAATGATGAAAGTAATAATGAAAAATCTAGAGGTGGGCAAATTATCGACAGGACCCCTGTCTTCCTCAGTGTTTTCTTGTCAGTGGCTCCTGTCGATAATTTGCCCATCTCTACATTTTTAATTCTTACATTCATCATTAAAATTATGATATACGGTTTGGTGAGGTTGTGGTGTGTGATCTTTTTCTCTACGCGCTTTAATCAAATGCACCGGAAGCCCTGATAAATGTCGTTTAGAATTTGTTTTTTGCTATAAAATTCCTTGTAATTTAAGATAGTAGAAACCTTTCTTTTCTTACATCCAACAAAAGGGCCACTTGTCTTTTTTATGAAATACTAGTTGTTCAAGATATCTGAATGTGGACTAGTGAATCTTTGGTTTGTCTTTGAAGCACTATATGGTTTATAACTGTTGGGGATTTCAATTTCGACATCCATCTTGATAGATCTGGGGTCAGAGTCATGAAAACTCTGAAAAGTTTGGTTATATGTCTCACTCGTATTAATACTGACAGCATGAAAATTGCTTAGAGTTTTCCTCGTCACTTAGCAAGTCTGTCATTGTTGGTTAGGTCTTTGTTTTGGTTTTACGCCTCTTTGAACACTGTAAGGGTTATTTTAGATGAGGTCTACTTCAACCCAACCCCTCAGGGCAAACATAGGCTGAGAGGGGCACAACAGCTCAGTAGGAAATCAGAGATACTCACCGGCTCTGTGGTGTAATGGTTAGGCTCTTAGCATACCATGTGGATGACCCGAGTTCGATCCCATACGTCAACGATCTGGATTTTTTTCTGCTGGGATTTTTCTCCTCTCAGCCCGGGATGGCCCTGACAGGCAAGGTTGAAGAAGCCCGTCTCCAAAATAACCTTACAGTGTTGAGGGGTTGTAAAACTGATAACCAAAGCAACCCAATCAAAGATGCTCTTCAAATATGTCCCCTTCGTGATATGTAAGCAGTAAAATGCCAGTCTGCTGTTGTTGTTTTGATGTCATTGTGAATGTGAAATTTGACACCATGTATCTTTTTATCATCAGGCGATGGCTTTATGGAACAAAAGTAGTTCAAGAGCCTCTGGACGGTGGAAACTCAGGTGGTGTTCTTAATTTGTTTGTTTCTTCTTCTTAGTCTTGTCTTATCTCAACTTAGTATTTTTTATGGATTATAAATTCTTTTGTGGGAAGTGATGTTTAATAATGTCAATGGGAAGTATTTTGAAGATTCTCTTGAAACAAAAATTAGGTTCATCCGATAATTATGGGAAAAAATCACCTTATCTTACGATGTGCCATTTGAAGTTACAAAGAGACATTTAAAAATAGTTTGTGTGTATTTGATCAGAAAACAATATAGAAAGCCTCCACTTGTGGGAAAGACTACTTTCCATTGACTTTAGAAGTATTTTCCTTTGCATCGTCACTCAAGAGGCGGCCTCCTATCTAAAATGTTGACTTGTCATCTCGGCAATGAGTTTTTATCTGTTGTTGAGAAGTTTTAGTAAGAGAATTTGCTGTCAGTGAATATTCCATGACAATGAAAAAGAAAATTTAGTTTTTTATAGTCTTGTTCTGGGGGATGTTATAGCTGTATTAATATTGTAGGCCTATAGGAATTTAGATGAGAGACTGTATTTGTTCTAATATGCATGATTCAAGAATTCATGATACTGAGAACATTTTTAAAGACTGCAGTAGAGGAGTAGATAAAATTCAAATCTCAGATATTCAATCATGGGGTTGGGGCTTTTTTTTTTTACAGGCTCTTTGTTGATTGAAGGATGATTTTTAAATAAAACAAAAACATTTTTGTCAATTTCTGTAGTATGTCACCATTCTTTTTCTCTTCGCGTTTTGAGACTTCAAATTTACTTTGATCTCTATTTAACATGTTTACAGCTCACAAGAGGAAGAGAGGCTGGTTCCCAAGGAGATGTGCCGTAGAGATCATCGACAACAACATGAATGACAAGAAGGAATCCTAGAGATTTTGCCATTTGTTCAAGATATTTCTACACTGCCTTCAGTTTTTTGTAAATGATATGGTCATATTTATTCTGTCATAAAACAAGGTATTGTTCCAAGATATGTGTCTATTGAGATAGAACACCAATGTTACATTACAATAAGCCCAGTCTCGTCATGGCTTGCTGCGTGTGACCGGTAGGGTTCTTTTTACTTCAGGCTGTGTGACTACAAAGTGTTAAAAGAGATTATCATCAATCAATCAAAATGGTATTTTAAAGTAAGAATGTCCTGTTGTTTACACTGCCTTTTCAACTCTTTATTTTTATTTTCAATAGTATCAAAAAGGATGTAATCTTGGGTTGAGAAGGCTTATAAGATTTAAGTGATTTGTAAGCAAAAACCCCAGCAGCATGTTTTGGGGAAAATGCTCTGAGAACATGTTTTAAAGCATTGTTGAAAAATTATTCTTCATGCATTTATCATAATATTGTTTAACGCAATCTTTTCTATTATTACAATTATTGTAAGAGGTACAAAATTTAATTTTGCCTGTGTGTTAGCCATCAAACCTTGTACAAGAATAGTACAGCTTGCTGAAAATTGTGTGGTTGTTCCACAATAGCATTGCACCAGCTAAATCAACATTCCTTGAAAACTTCTTGTAGACAACACCAGAAAAATATGGGTATGAAAGAGGATTGGATTTTTATTTCCTTATTTCACAAGGATTTCCCAACCTAACTTAAGAGTTTCATGTAACTTTTTTCACCATGACTGAAATTTTTTTATGGAAATGGGGCTTGGCGCAGCTTGCCTTCTCAGAAGTTATAACAATGTAGATGATTTATATAGTGCCCACTTTGATGTATACACAGCTCTAGGTCCTTAACAATCTATATGCTACAGCCTGTTGCTTCTTTGCTCTCAGATTTTTGTCTACTTGCTTTCATATTTTATCGCATAATGAGGTCAGTTGTATGGGGAGAATGGTTTGTTATGACCTGTTATATTTCATTTTGCATATTCAAATCAGATTCAAGTATTATCTGAGTTGTGCCTATTTCTATCTCTCACCTGCTCTTCTACTGCACTTATGTCAATATTAGTGCTGGAAAATTTCCATATTTTTCAATTGCTACTTTTATCGTTGTATCAAAATATCTATTTTTTAGTGACATTATTTTAGCTTATCAATTACATGGTTTTGATGCATGGGTGCAAGATTGCCGGCTGTAGCCGGCCGGCCGGCAAAATCAACCCTCTGACCAGCACCTTGCCGGCAAAACCGCGTCGCCAAGATTGGAAAAAATATGCGTAAAATATCGAAAAAAACCGAGTCGTAAATCTTGCAGGCAAATGAAAATTTGCCTTCCTGGGTTGCAGGCTTTTTGGGGGCTGTATGCTTGCACCCATGTTTTGATGCGTCTTCAATGTTTCGTCGTCCTATACTCACAAAATGGTTAGTCTTTTCAGGGTTTTTACTCGCTGCAGGCAGGTGTTCCTGCGGGGCACAAGAAATAGTTGACTCAGTTATGGAAATGTCAAAGAAGTAACATACATAATGTGAATGTACTAGAACAGTTGTAAAGTTTGTGTGCAAGCAACTCTATCTCAATGATTGCCTTCTGTGGTGTTTTTTGTGTCTATAATGCATATCGTTGACATTACATCCTTTCAAGATTAAAACTTACGGAATATGAGTTATGCATCCTTTCAAGATTAAAACTTACGGAATATGAGTTATCTTTTTTTATGACCAGAAAACTCTTTATGAGTTGAATGCAGCATAGAATAACCAGTGATGATATATAGACCTTTGAATGATAAACTATACCTGCTATGAATTCCTCCAAGATTAAAACTTACAGCAAATAGTTTTTTTTTTTTCTTTTTATAATTATTCCCCTAACCTATTCCAAAGACTTCAGGAAATATTTATGTGGACTGAACTCATCGATGGTACCCAGATTTTTTGCTTTTCTTTTTTTTTTTTTACACCAGTTGTGAAGTGCTGTTCTAACATGAACAAGTTGTAGGACATTTTTCTTTTGATGATTGGATGGCAAATTGAGAAAGGTGCTGGGGAAAAGAAAGCAATCTTAAATATATTACTAAAACATTTTGCTAGAAGAGAAAAAGAACCTCTTGAAGCAGGACAGTCTTTCTAACCAGAAGACGAGATATTAGATTAGTCTACCTTGCCTAAGCGCACTACCGTGAGGGCTTCTGCCTGTGGGCTTATATTGAGTGTCCCTCAACATGAACTTGTCAATCCTGAGTTTGTGTATGAAACAAAAGTTGTGGTGTCACTAGGACTGATTGAACCATATTGTTGGTTGTTTTGCACAAGGGCGAACAGTACATGGACTGTAGTGGGATATTCGTCTCTTTGCTAAACCATCAACAATATTTCAAAGGGCTGGAATCTTGTGGCCCATCTCAGTGGCATGCTGTCCTACTTTAGCTTTGAGTTAAGAACACGTGTATTTGTCCTCATGTTAGGTCAGTCTTTTCGTTCAGGCTTTTCTTTTCACCCAGGTCATTGTTATGACTGCTCTAGATATTTTTTTTTATCTGTTAGTATTTCAGGGTCAGAAAAAACAGTCACATTTCGCATTATTTGACTACATATGCACAGGGATGGAAATTTTCAATAAATTTACTGAAATCTGTATTTTCCATTTGCTCTGTCATTTTCTGTAAGTGGGACCTGACGTACTAATCTACAATTGAACAAGTGTCTACTTCCAAATTTGTATAGCCCGCGAAATATTCAGTAAATTTTGGGCTGACCAGTTTCCATCCCTGTATACATATTTCTTTCCCTCTCAATTTGACTTACATTTTTACAAATTGTTCCTGTGACTCTTAAGAATTCCATGTGTGTCAACTGCATGTTTACAGAGGCTGTTACTATCAGTATGCCATTACCCGTGCCTTTTTCACTTTCATCACCTACATCTTCTTGCAGTTTTACTCAGAATCTTTCTTACAGCCTATATATCTTGAGTGGTAGCTCTGTTGCAGTTTTGCTTTGCTTGTAGGTTTTCATAGTCTGTAGAGAATATGTGGCATGGATGATTTTTTTTTCTCTCTTTAGAAAGGAAAATGGTTTGTTTTGTTTTTGCTTTATTTTTTCAATTCTGTATTATAGTGTTTTACACGCTCCTTTTCAAATTGTGCTTTAGGTGCTGTGTGAATTTTCATTGAACTGAACTGTTTTCTTTTTAGTTGTGTTACCAATGTGCTGAGCTCTGTTGTCTAATATTATCTTCAAGTTTATGTGAATCAAATGTGGTACAACTGCGTTTTAGCCTTTAAGTTTAAGTCTCATTTTCACCTAGCAAACATTTGTAGATAGTACCAAGTCAGCACTGGACTCACGAGGTGTTTACAGGAACGTCTATCTCTCTATATCTGTCTATTCCAAGCTGCTGTACCCGAGGTTATATTTTGTATCTCATGGAACATTCTAGATGCATGAAACGTTCTACCTCACTAACAACTGTCACCACATTGGAAGTGGGTTATATGGAATTTGGCTAAAACAGTCAAAGAACCTGGCGCCTCCATAAACAATAACTTCAAACTAACTACAACTATTTAGCCTACTTTGTGACACTTTATGATATTTTAGCTTTGACCATGTTGTAAGACATCTTAAAGGCAAGGTCATGTTTATGTTATACCTCAGTTGAACATGCACGCACATTCTTCAAGTTTTCTTTCAACTATCTTTTGCATTTTTCGGCCTATGGGCTGAAGTTGCATTAACACTTTGTAGTCACACAGCCAGAAGGACAAAGAACCCTTACGGTCACGCGCAGCCAGCCATGACACGACTTGGCTTCTCGGGCCAGGCGCATCTATGCGCCGTGTGACTACAAAGTGTTAAACAATGCCTAAAAAGAGCTACAGAACTCGTAAAGAAATTTGATTAAATAGCAAAACGAATTTGATTAAATAACATTATATTTGCTAAACACATAAATCAGATAGCTAGTGACACTAGTGTTGGGACATATTAAGCCTGCTTGTGAGACTTATGCTTCCTAAATTCCTCTCTCTATCTTTTATTTTTTTACCAAGATGTTTCCACATTTTTATTGAAATCTAAAAAAATTTTCCTCTCCATCTATGCATTTCATCTTTTTGACATGCTGTGGGATTGCTAATCAGTATAGTCAGTATTTCTCAATATATTTACAAGCTTTGTTACACATTCCTGTTGCTATGTTGTACTCTTTCTTATCAAACTTCAAAATTGAATATGTTACTGAATCATGCCTCCTACTTTTTCCAAACTGGCATTGACTGAAGTGAATTTTAGGGGTCAGCATCGTCAGGATTTATCCTGAAGTCTGGACTTTCTCTTTATATCCCTCAACGCAAAAAATCCTAAGATGTGCCTCTAAATTAGTTGATATTATATATCTTATGTTTACTTCCATAGTCTTTAGTCTTAATGCCAGAACTAAGGATGCCCATCCCTGTGAATTATGTATTTCTTGAAGGAATAGAAGTAAACAACTTCAAAGCCAGTCCCGTCATTTTTAACTTTGTCTTGTAAACAGATCCCATTTAGCAATAAAAGTAATAGAAACCACAGGTTTTTTATGTGTGGATTCAATTTTCCCAAAAATTTTGAGGCTGTCAAAATAATTGGAATGTTTCCTGATATCCAAGATACCCATCTGGCAAGTTCTCTCTATTTGATTGATAGAACGAAGAGATTCCTAGCCAGTTATTGAAATGAATATGCTAGTGAAAATTTCTTATAATCTTTTCAAGGACCCATTCAAACGAACAAAATGACTTGTGGTTCACAAGTTTTCACTTCATTCATTCCGTTTCTTGTATTCTTGAGGTCAATACTGTGACATATATGTATGTTATACAGTGAACTCTAGATGTTAGGTATTTGCCTTTTCTTTATATAGAAAGTCAAAGGTGGATTTCTGAGGCAAGACCAAGGCTATGCTAATGTCTCTGAATTCACATACTTTGTATATAGTCAGCATTGACTAGATCAGTGTGCTACATGGATGATATTGAATTGTGTGGCAAGGCGATGAAATCAGATACTCATCAGGCTTTTTTTGTGTATCGAGTAATTGGTATTATGTTAAACCTTGAACACATTTCTCTTGCTATCTGTGAAGAACGATGTATCTTTATATAGAAGTCAAGATATGAGCGATTTTGATAAAGTGGTAGTGGCCCATTATCAGATGGGAAATTAGTGATAAAATATCTATTATTTGGAAGCTTTCAAAGTTGCACTAAATTTCTCTCTAGCAATGTTCTTGAGCATAATTTGTCATGAAATGTGTTTGTCAATGGATACAAAAGGCATCAGGTCACAAAAATCATTCATGCTACGAAGTATCTAACACTAAGAAAACGGCTGATTACTCTGTTCCCACTTCTTTGAAGAGCACCTGATTTCATGGATATGCAACACAATTTGGTCATGCCTTTTGGGAGCAGGAGGTATTATTATTGTATTCCTGTTTCACATATCCACATAAAAATTTACCCGTATCACATACAAAGAATTGAAGGATCAAAGGGCTTATTTATGTCTTTCATGATGATGTGGAATTGGTTTCTGTAGTCTAATGCCCAAACGTATAGAGACCCATAATACATGTATGGAACTCCAATTGAGGGATGACTCACTAAGTGATGAAAGATGATTGGAAAGTTCGCCAATGTAATAACAATGATAGATAATAGATTACATTTATATAGCGCATTTCCCTGCTCGAAAGCAGGCTCTATGCGCTTTACAATCATTATGTATGAAAATTCTCAAATGTATTTTTTGAATATTATAATTTTGTTTTAGAAAAAAAAGAAATGCATATACAGAAGAAATTGTGTGATAGAGTAAAGTAATGTTTTTCAGTTTAGGTGAGATCTCGAATTGATTTTTTAAAAAGATATTGGTGATAATAGTATAGCTTTTTCTGTTCAAATACCTGGTATTTTTAAATACCACATTTTAGCATCAAGTGCCTCAGCAGTGATATTACATTTGAAACTGGAAATTTCTTGTATATGTGCAGTGAACATAAAGAACTGCCTGTTGTGCATTTGAAGTTACAGTGTGGCACTTTATCTTACGATGTGGCATTTGAAAATAGTAGGTGTGTGTTTGTTTGGAAAAGACTATTAAAAGGAGTAAGTTTTTCTTTCAATGTCAATTCTGTCAGTGTTTTACCTTTTTCATCATTGACAAAGGACAGCCCACTTTGCATTCCTTTTTCTTTCCTCTTTTTTTTATGGAGAGTCGTAATCATTTCATATCATTGTACGTATAATCTTGGTTTTGCTTGTCTTCATTGGCTGTAACAGTTTTTTTCTAAGTTTCTGATTGCTCCTATGTTCAACACTTGCCAAAACACATACTGCAAGCTTTGTTATCAATCACGTTCATTATGCTTTGTTCACACTGTACCGGTACCTTTATCGACATTATGTTAGAAAATGCAAAGCTTTGACTTTTGTTCTTTTGTGACAGCTAGTAGAGAAGGCTAAAACAGCTAGTGGAAAAGCTGGTGTCTCTAAGAGTGAATTACCTCACACAGCTGATAACTTGGAGAAACTCAAAGTTTTGCCCTTTATTGTTCTAGGACAGCTAATATATAAGGTTAAATTAAAACATCTTTTTAAAAATGGTTGACGCTTCTTAAAATGAAGCATCAAAATGAATTACTTCAGACCGTATAAACGTGACATCATCGGCCTTTCTCAAGAGCAGATGTTTTAATTTTAGGTTAACAGGATCTGTGCTGTTGTAATGACTGAGGTCATCGTTGTCAACCAGCGTCCGTGATGTAATGGTCTTGTCTTATGATGCAGAAAAACTAAGTTCGATTCCCAGTGGGACAAACATCTGCGTCTTTCGTCTGGGATCTTTCCCTCTCAGCTTGAGTTGCCCCTGGAAGACGGTTGAAGTAGCCAGTCTCTTACTTACATGACCTTGCAGTGTTTTTAGGGACGTAAAAAAATCAAATCCAACGAAACACACAAGTGACATGAGCAAAGTCCCATGTGAGAAAGCTTTTTTATTATCAAACATCTTAGTCTTTCAAATGGAATATTGTATTCTCTCCCATACCAAGGCCCGCTCAGACGAGCAGGCTCACTGCAGTCTGCCCCCTAAATGTTCAAATAGTGTTGATGTAGACACAGACACTTTGCAACAATTATAAGTAGAAACAGCATTTTGTTTTTTTTCATGTTTTGGCTTAAGATCTCTGGCTCCACTGTAAAGTCATTTAAGAGACGGGTCACATCTATCCTTCCCACCTGGGCTGAGAGGGATGCTGTCTCACCTGAAAAAAAACCCGGATATCTGCTCCATAAAAAAATATGCTGTCCCATGTGGGTCTTCAACTCGCTTACTTTGTGTGGAAGGCTAAGAGCCTAACCATTACACCACAGACTCTTGTAAAAGAGCAACACTGGGCAACCTAGATTCATTTCACAAAACAAGTTATTTGCTCATCCATGAACAGCGCTCAATTTGCATGAAGTTAAACAAATACTCGCAATTACACTTACAGAGAATTTGTTGGTAGTATCTAATTATAGCACAGGTGTGTGCCCTGAGAGGTTTTCTCAGGGGAAAAGTCTGCCTGGAAGAATCTATACATGATACACTTGATTAGTAACTTACATGGATAATAAACACATATTGAGTGATTTTTTTACCATTTTGAATTGTTTGTTTAATTGTGTGTGCATACGTTTATGTGTGTTTGTAGGTGTTCTGAGTTCAGTTATGTTTATTTATGAAGATGCAACCAAGGCTTTTGTTTTTATAATAATAGTAATAATAATTATAATTGTATTTAGGGCTTTCCCTTAAAAATTTCAAGCTCAAGGCGCTTCACAGAAGAGTGAAATAACTCATAGACCTTGATATGGACAATTATAGACTTAAGAAATAAGTTCTGCTGAAGATAAAACTTCACTGTGACTAAAACTCATACATACAAATCAATCACGCTCTAAAAATTCATGTTCTGTAGAAATAGGTCATTAGATTGTTTAATTAATAATGTAGATTATTATTTCTCATTTGAGAGGATATCATTATGTAGCTGGAAAGAATCTTTGAAAATAAGCATCTTATGTTTCGAATCATGTCAAAAGTTTTCAGTTTTACTATTTGAAACGTTAAAAGCTGTAGTAAATTAGCTTTGTCAGCCAGGCCGCATCTCTACGTGTGCTGAAAGAAGGCAGCTATATTTCATTGATAAAACTTTTGGTAATGTCGTCATACATCTTGGTTCTTACATTTAAATTTAATTGTGTGTTGACTATTAAGTTTGTTCTTTAGTGATAATTTTCTTTGTGTATGAAATTGGTACATGAAGGGTTAAATTGAAAAAAAAATATATATACATACATGTATATAATCAGAAGCATTTTAAGAAAAAAACAATAGTTTTTTCTATTTGTTTGTTTTTAATTCAACGTAGTATATTAATCCAAGTAAAAATTTTCGTCTTGTTTTATTTTGTTTTTGTTTTATGGTTTGTTTGTTAGTTTTTTTGTATGTGTGTGGTTTG
>JAUKPP010189041.1:0-14256 GCA_032273245.1 Phyllaplysia taylori
CACAGTTTAACACTAGATTCCCATTAGGTGGGCGAGATTTGGCACTGGGCGAAAATAGCAGCACAAAAGATACTAAGGAGTAAGAACTGATATCTCTAGATCACGACTCTATAATAACATTTACATCTAACCTACTCTTTGATCTTTTTCTAATGCATTCCTTATATGTAACGCAGCCAATAGTCCTCAACGTATATACAAAGAGGTTTGGAAATTAATAAAAGTTACCTCGTCGTGGAAGTCAACGGTGCCCACGTCAGCCATATTGTTGATACGAAAACATTGCTTAACGGTTGCTTCCCTTGATATAGAGGCAGTAGATCTACGTAAAAATCCGTTGAAAGCTTCAGCGTTTTCTTTACTGCGGAATATTTCGTGTTATTGGCAAAAAGCCTTCCGTTTCCAAAAGTAGCATCGGAAAATGATGAAATTAAAACTGTCGTGAAGGAATTAATTACAAAGGCGTGTCTTTGGGCTGTCAAATTTCTGTCGTCATCTTGGAAACCGTGACAGAGCTGAGCATCAATGTTATAGTGCCTGTGAAGATGAACATTCAGATATTATTTTCTGTTACTTTACTTTGGATTTCTTCAGGTCGAGGAGCTGACAATCACGCAAACAACATTGACGATGTTGCCGTTGGTGGAGGAGAAAGAGAAAGCGAAAGTAGCGGCAAAGCAGCCGCTGAATCTGATGTCAACACTCAGCCCTCGCCAACTTTAGATGAAAACATTCCTAATATTCAAACGAATTTGTCAGAATTTGAAAAATGTATCCTTTCATTTTATTGATAATTACTGACATAGGCCTACTGTAGTGACTGGAGTGAGAACAGCCAGGCAGTCTGGGGGAAGGTGGGGCACAGACTTTTTGTTTTTTATCAACAAGTTGGATGTAGACGATTGTTTCACTTTTACTTTTGCCAGCAATAGTTACCTCGATTTCTAGCACAATCTCTGCAACTTTTGCTGATCAGCTGAAAACAATCGTCTACATCCGTCTTGTAAATAAAAAACTGAGTGAAATACGTGTGTATATTATTGTATTGTATACACTAGAGTCTATACAATACACACACACACACACACACACACACACACACACACACACACACACAAACACACACATATACGTACTCGCACTTGTGCACACATGTACACAAAATTCAATAGTCATTCGAGGGACATACAAAAATCATGTCAACATCGGACAGGTTACAATGTCTGAAGCGCAGGTATTGATCATGGCACAAATGAGATCTTATAGTATAGCACATTTGTGTGTGGTTGCTAGGCTCATCTCAGACTGTTGTAATGTGAGTTTTACTTACGGTTCCCAATGGCATAAAAATAGGGAAATTAAAAGAAATCTTTGATCTCAATAACATGTGAAAAAAACAATGTTGTCCAATCCAATAAAAGGAATCAGGATTTTGTCATTTGAAAATTAAACTTAAGATATTGATATGAAGTTGACAGTGGAAGTATTCTGTCTCTCAACCTATTGCTGTGGGCATTTAGAGAAACAAAACCATCCCATGTTACTTTTATGTCTCAACAACAGATTGTTTTCGTTTGCAGTGTTTATTTCTTTTTGTTGTTTTTTCCTTAAAATCCTTCAAGATAAACATCTTTTCGCTGAGCACAGATCAAGACAGTTGGAAGCTGTGAAATCCATACTTAACTTTGGAGATGAAAAACAGAGATACGAATTGATCAACGTCATGCTAAAACAACTGTTTAAGGTGAGAAGAATGTGACATTGACACCAAGCTCAAAGATAGGAAAAACAGATTTGTGAAATATTTATATCTGAAAGTCATCACAAATAATCCGATTATGAGAGCTTACAACTGGCAAATATGGAAACTGCAAGTCAATTGTGAGCATTTAGGCCATTTTTAAAAACTTTTCCGTCACCAAGAATGTTTGTTTCATGCATGCAGTAAAACTTTTAAAAGATCAACTTTCACTTGTGGAAACTGCATTGTTGACATAATTTCCATGGTCTGCCTTGGCATACCCTAATCTTTTGTTCTTACTGAGGATTCCACTATGTTTTCTGGTCATTTTGTTTCTTGGTTTTTGAATAAACAAAGTTTTCTATGTACATGTACTAAATTATGCAGAACTGAATGAATTCATGTAGATATTTTAGTGGAAGAATCCTTGTCTATTACTATTATGGCACAGTGTGGAAAGGGAAATGTTTTCTCACTTTTTGATACACATACTAATACTGATTGTAATTTTCTGGTTACACGTTTAATTTCCTTTCATGTCATCTTTGTCTAGATACTAAATTCTAATTATGATATTGTATGTTTTATTATTTTGTTTTTCTTTTGATGTACAATGTAGTTGTAGTTTGAATTCATTGTACAAAGACATTGCACTTGATAGGGAGTAACCTAGAAAATACGTTTATTTCCCTTGCAAAATATCCTAAGTTTTATGACCGTATTTCTGTCTTTTTTGTAAAAGGGTGTAAAACTGCAAAGAGTAAAAATATGCTTACTTTTAAAATTTCATGTGACTGTGCATAAATTTGCAGTGGTCTGTTGTTGAATTTGCATGAAGGATCATGTTCAGAAATGGAAAAATATTTTGAACTTCTTTTTCAGACCATCGAGGGTGCAAAAGAGAACCTGACAGCTTCAGGATTTTTGCCAGGAGATCCTTTCCCTGAAAATGATACTGTCCGAGATTGTGAGTCATGTTGTCCAACATCATTCTCTATAGTGTGTTTTGATATAACATGCAAGTGTGAAAGCCAGGCATTTGAAGGCATAGAAGTATTCATCAGAATGCCTGGTTATTTCAAGCAATGTATGAAATTACCACAGTCAAACCTGCCGAAGACGACCACCCAAGGTTGAGAAAAAAGTGTGTTAACTTTACTACTATTCGTATTTACACATCATGAGTTACAAACTGTTGAATCCATTGGAATCCCAGATTGCAGCATCTCTGTTGGAGAACCACTTTCATCCTCGTCTTTTTTCCTATATCTTTTAACCATATCCTTTAAAATTTTGTGCTTCAGACGTGTCCAAAGTGTTAGAGAACACGGCCATGTTTGGCGATATGGTGCTCCGTCTGCCAGACATTGTGCACGATCTCTACGACAGACAGCGGGAGTGGCAGTTACTCCTGGCCTGGAGCTACGTCTTCTGCACTCAGTCCGGCACGTTTGAGGGACCCAACGAGAAGCTGCTACATCTGGTGAGTGACCCAATTCAATTTGTCAGTTTATTTGGGTTTTTTTCGAGGGTAGGCAAGCTATCGTATCCTGAGATACAATAATATTGCACTGTAACACATGTGAAAATGCAGCACTAGGGTACCTTTTATCTGAGTGTCAGACCTATAGTCATAGGGCAAAGGAAGTCATGAGCGCATGACATCATTTTTTTTTCTCTTTCTTAAGAAGTAGGTCTTCATGGTTGTTTAACTCTTGTTTCTTGTTTTGTTTTACGATCCTTGTGACACTGTAAGGTCATGTAAGTAGTGGGTAATTCAACCCTCCCTATCAGGGCGAACCAGGGATAAGGTCGATACAATATCTCAGCAGTCACAGAAATGTTTGTCAACACGAAAATCAAACTCCCGTAGTCTACATGATAGGTGAGTAGCCAAACAATTACAACAAAGACACTAGCTATGATGGCTTGCTCCCCTTCCCTTAGTTTGTTTGTCTGTTTGAGATTTTACGGCTCCTTTGTTGACATTATAAGGTCACATTGGAACAGGAGCTTCCTATCACCACTCTATGGGTCTAAGTGCCTTGATGTTTTGTTACACTCGAATAGAGATGATGGAGAAGAAACGAAGAAGGAAAGAAAGAGAGAGGTGGCTTTGATTACCAGTTTTACGTCCCCTGCAACACTGTAAAGTCATTTAAGAGATGGGCTACTTTGACCCTGTCTGCTAGGGCCAACCTGGGCAGAGAGGGAAAAAATACCAGCTGGAAAATCCCTCAGATTGTCCGAGACGGGGATCGAACTCGGGTCTTCCTCATGTAGCACAGTCGGGCGAAGAGCCAAACCCTTACACCACAGTCCTGGTAGAGAGAGGTAGATAGGGCTGATACACCAATGAAAATGTCACACATTCATGCAAGGATGTGGGTGGGGATTTTGTGTGACATTTTGCCATTGTAGAGCAATTCTTCTGTTGGTGAGCGGTGGACCTACTTTTGTGCTCATATTATACAGCTGGAGGGGGGTGGGGGCTGTAAGCTTTTTTTTAAAAGGGAGCTGTCAGCTTGTTGGAGCCTATATCAGACATATTCCTCTGAGCAGCACTCCTTCTATCAATACATGTACATGTATATTTAATTTGATTTATCATACTTGTATGAATTGAAAACAGTTGATTTATTTTATTTTGTTTTATGTGAGCTGCATGCATATGAGTATGAGGGAATGTATGTCTTGTTATAGAGCCAGCTCATTTGAAATTACATGTTCTGTATAAGTAAATTTTTAAAAATCACCAAGAGAAGCTCTTTTGCAAGTGTACCTTGAGGAGAGACTGCTGGAGTAGAACTGAGCTTGCCATTGAGTGTAAGCAGTAAGATATTGGGCATGGTACAGCTCTAACATTCTTGTGAATTCTTTCCACAGATGGCTCAAGAGGTTGGCATAATACCAACAGATCGAAACTATGTAAACCCATTCAAAGCTACTAATCAGAAGGTAAGAGGGGAGATGTTGGTGGGAGTTATGTAATAATGTACTCCTGCTTTTTAGTTAGACGTAGTTTGATCCTATCCGCTTTATAACTCTACACAGAGTTTCAGGGATGGAAATTTTCCGTAAATTTACTGAAATCCGTAATTTTGATTTTTCTCCGTCATTCCCTGTAAGTAGGACCTGACACACCAATCTACAATTGAATAATATAAGTGTATTTTTCCAAATCTGTATAGTCTGCGAAAAGTTAGTAAATTTTTAACTAATCAATTTCCATCCCTGGAGTTTGAAAGTAACAAGCCATACGTTTTTTATAATTTAATTACAGGTTGATTTTACAGAGCTTTATGTTGAGTTATTTCATGACTTCTATTAACAGTTGTTTTAATATAATTCAACTTAAATAAATGGTGAATGTTTCGAGTAATAGCATGGCTGTTATTCAATGATTGTATTAGTTGAGCTCAATCTTAATAGCATGTCTCAGATTATTTCCAACTTTATATAAAAATGTAGTTGAGCAGTTGTATCTTTTGTTGTCTAAATGTTGCCTTTGTGCAGTTGATAGAATTCCATTGTGTCTTTTTGCCATCAATATTTGTTTGCCCACATATGCATGTCTAATTTAAGATCTGAAAGAAAGATTCCCATTACATGTTTACTATTTCTTTGCAGAAAAAGTTTGAGGAACCAGCAAAGCCAGCCAAGAAAAAGCCAAAGAAAAAGTTTCGACGAGGTCCAAGACTGAGCCACACTGAGTTATAGCAATGCTGAGAGATGGTTAAGACAAGCTGTATTGAGATGATGGTTTTCCTGTGGTGTATTTTAGAGTTGATCTGTTGATTTGTTTACAGCATTGTACTTTTTTATTTTTCTGGAATTTTTGTTACATTGAGCTCCATTTCGTGTCTCTTAATCTCTTTGTTTTTAACCCTGGTGCATTATTATGTAATTATCCATAGATCTTTCTTATTTGTGGGACTGGTAAGAACTATGATTGTTTTCTTAATATCAGTGCGATTTATGATGGAATATGTCATATTTGACTATTTGCAGGCAGTTTCTGTGGTTACACACATTATGAAGTTCAACTAGCTGGAAGTTGAGGTTCGATCGACCATATAGGATTAATGTTTCCCATTGAATTGATGTATCTTTCTGCTCTCTCTCTTGCTTTCTCTCTTTTTTTTTAATACCTCAGAGTTGCCAACCCTCACGATTTTATAGTGGTGGGTCTCAAGAATTTCAAGTGAGGCTGTGGCACAGTGGCTCTCACAAAAATGTTTGAATTTTCATGATTTTTTTTACCTTTTACTTGTCATGGGATTGCTGTTGACTAAGACAATGAACGTTTGTCGCTAAGAAATAGCATTTTGTTATTGAAATTATAAGAAAACACCCTGAAGATCGTTGAGCCCACTTACCAGCGCTATGGTGTGATGGATAGGCTCTTCGCCTGTCATGCGGAAGACCCGAGATCGATCTGCGTTCTTCTGCTGAGATTTTTTCCCTCTCAGCAGGGTTGGCCCTGACAGGCAGGGTGGAAGTAGCCCGTCTATTAAATGACCTTGCAGACCTTGAAACAAACCAAACCATTGACCCCACTTATTGTTGTTTTCACTCCATTCAGTTTTGCCTGGTCTGTCATTTTCTTTTGTTACTTCATGTTATTTTAAATTGGATTTTTGGGAATCACGCTTAAACGTGAACTGATTTTTTCTGAAATGTTTCATATCTCACTAAAAAAAGTTGAATCTCACAAAGATAGTTTGAAATCTCACTAATGTTTTCTTTTGAGAGTTGGCAATCCTGCTGATACCTTTCTTCTATTCAGGGTTCAAGTGAATTTAATGGGGAGGGGGGAACTTCCAGAGTATTGTGGTAATTTTTTTAAATGTTATTGTGAACACAAAGAGCATTGGCTAATTTATTTCCAACTCAAATTCTTGGCATCATAGTTGTTGTGTTATTACAAAAAAGGAAGTATATACTTTAGTACTTATCGGTGGCATTTTTATCCTGGTGTGATTGAGCCTGAGAAAATAGTTTTGCATGAACTCTTGAATTTTTTATTACATTGTTTGTGCCTCTTGTGAGTGTAAAATTGAAGGGCCAAAAAGGGATAAGTCACGTCAAGTGCCGATTTTTTCATGACTTCAAACCAACAGCAGGAAGCATTTGCTTTTTCTTTTCTCCGATTGTGGGTTTGCAGGATTTGTGTCACAACTCATTAGTTTTTGGTTTGGTTACCAGTTTTACGTCCCCTGCAACATTGTAAGGTCATTTAAGAGACGGGCTACTTCGACCCTGCCTATCAGGGCCAACCCAGGGTGAGAGAGAAAAGATCCCAGTAGAAAAAAATAAGTATATAGCATCAATATGCCTAATTGGAGGGATCTTATTAAAACTTGCTACTTTCCTCTGCCTTTTGAGAAAAATCTCTTGTTCTGTCTCGAGTACAAGTCGAGACATTTTGATTGAAGAAGGCTACCAACATACCAACATCTTTTGCTTGAATATATTTTTTTAGCAGTCTTCAATCATATTAAAAGAATAATTGATTACTTTTGCAACTAGCAGTGCAACGGGACACCAAGAATGACATAAAAAACAAACAAAATATATGATTATATTAATCATAAGATACTTTGACAAAACCATAGCAACTTTGCAATACCAGCGATCAGACTTGATTGCTTCAATTGTGTTTTTCCATGTGAAAACTCCAACAATTGCCTGTTGTGGTTATATCTGCTTTTTCTTAGTGCCTTGGTTGATGACTTCACCAAACGTTGCTGTGCTTTGCCTTAGTCGAAGACTTTCCTCTCTCTTGAGAAGAGATTGTGTTTTGACTTTGCATACTTCCTGATTGTGTGAGGGTGGTTGGCACGCACTCTCTGGTGTGATCTGTTTCTTCTCCTTTTTTTGTGTTTCAATCGTTCTAATCTGTTTCCTGGTGATTAAAATACCATACAGTGTTGATAATGCCGTAAAAAACCCTAAAAAACAAACAGGATTTTGTTCCGACTAGGCATACTTTCTTTGTACATTGCTCTGAAGGCCTTGTGGGTAAGGTATCCATCTTGAGAGAGAGAGAGAGAGAGAGAGAACTCAGGGGCAATCTGGCAGTACCACATCTAAATTTAAAAAAAAAAGGAAAAAATCAAAGTTTAGCGGCCGTCTTGCCAGGCACTTTGTATGTTGAATAATAGTGCTACGAGTGGTTAGCGTAAAAGCAGTATATTGTTGTGACAGGTTGGGACATGTCAGCTGTGTTGCACGTTGTGCTCAATGTGTGGCTGAACACTGACTTTGACCCAAGCTGGTGTCGGTACCAACGCTGCAGATATTATCCGGAGATATTAAAAGCAAAACCTAAGAAACAAATCATCACCGTTACCTAAGACTATCGTAAGTGAAAAAGTGGCAAAAATCAGTTATGATAGTCTTAGGGAACGGTGACGAAATAGCCTTGTGTGTATGATTAATGGCCAATAGAGCTGTCCTATTCTCGATGAAAATAGTAACAACAGCAGGATTTCCAGGAGAGGAGGGGGCAGATCTGCACCTAAATGCACTGTAATAAAAATAACCCTGGCTTTTTCTAGCGTAAATACAGAGTAAGGGATTGAACTTTGACCAATCAACAACCAACAAACATAAGTGGGGAGTTTACGTGACTTTTATTTCAAAGTATTGTTACACTACATGTCCAAGCACAAATGCACAATATCTTTGCTACATCAAATGAAGTGGATAAGTCCCAGCATTCCTGGTGGTGCTACACTTGTGAGCTAAAACGAACACAATCATGCTGCAATGTACACATCGTTGGTGCACACAGAAGCACACAGAAACAAAAAGGCTCACCACTGGGCACTAAGAGCATTACCAGGTACAAAGTTCTCTGTACAAAAGCCGTTTATTACTCGGCAACTGATGCAGTTATACTTATTCATCTATTTGTAGAGCAAAATTATTGTAAAAAAAAGAACATTGTATAATACTTTTGGTGTGCTGAAATTATATTATGCTATAAATATTTTATAATTTATAAAATGCTTGGAAGTACAAGTGCAATAAATCAGTAAGCTTTCAATACAAAATTTAAAAAAAGTGTAAAATGTGTTTGAGGCAACGTGTAAAATTTGGTCAGTGTTGAGACTTGATTCAGAATTTGGCACTTGAGTTGTGGGCTTGAGCGGGATGTTTGGCCAGCGGAGACGAAATGATGAGAAATTATAAGTTATCATTTTATGTAATTTTTGACTGCTCAGGGTTTGCAAATACAGAATACACAAGAATCAGAATGATGCTATTATGATGATTTGTTTGTATCCAGCGAAATCTTTATCATGGCAAAGAATTACTTTGTGATTTAGACCTGAATACACACAACGAATCAATGAATTATTGCTGACAGCTTGTGCATGATAGGAATTAGTTTTGTATATCTTTTCAGCAAATATTCAAGCTTATCAATGAGATGCTAAAGAAAGGAAGATGGTGACAAGGAATAAAATGATTGTGCAGAGATATTATATATCTTTTGACAACTCATACTCATATTTAAAAAAAGTTAACCTTCTTCATTACTACTTAAGACTATTCATCTCTGACATGTCACAGAAATCACAAGCATATAAAAGAAGAATTTCCAATGGACCAGGAATTATACAAGCTATTACTAATATAATACATTGTACCATGTATGTCATGAGGTTAGCTAAATTTCTTTTGATCTCAATAAAGTTTTGGTAGTCATTAAGAAAACTTTTTGACATTCCTATTGCAAGTGTGTATTACCTCATAATACATGTAGTTATGAAATCTAAAGATGTGTTTTGAATACATGTAAGGATGTGCTGTATGTCACATGTGCTTGTACTATTCATATCAAGGATATTAAGGTGCACTTAATAATGCTTAAAGTTTGGTTACAAAGTTATGACAAAGAGAAGGGCAACAAAGGAAAGAACCTTGTTTGACAAACTACCATATTTAAAAAAAATAATTCACGATTAGTTGAATTTTGGTCTCTTTTTTGTTAAAGTTGAAGCTGGCAAAGACTTTTGTTTCATTAATTTTGCTCAACTGAACTGTTCAATTGTAATTTCCTCAGTTTCTTACAGTGACCATGATTCATGTGACATGGTGTTTCATGTTTTGTAGCCAAACTTCTCATCAGATGCTGCAGGGGAAAGTGTGTAGTCTTTATTGCTGTATGTTCATATGTTTGATGTGTTGGGAGAAGTAATGTGTTATCATTCTAAGTACGGTATGATGCATCGACAGATTAAGTTTTAATGGTTGATTGACTATTTTTGGTCTTCTGAAAAAATACAGCATAGATCAAACAAGTAGAGCAAAACCCAAGCTCCAACATAGAAATGTTATTATAACTTAATCAAAATGGTTTGAGCATCAAGACAAGTGTATTTTTTCTTGATATTGCCATTTCTCTTTTCAATCTGTATAAAAATTATTTATAATGTCCTGAGGTAGTGCAGAATATTGTGCCTGGGTATGTGGTAGTTTGAATAGTAAAGATATATGGAAAAAATGTAGTTATAAAAGTATCAAGCATTATGATCATTTTTGTACAATGCAAATATTATATACCATCATGCTCCTTCTGTACAAGTCATATGTACACCAAAAATTATGCTGTTTTATGATACCGTAAGTCTGTTGTCACGATTTCTTTAACTCAATTGACTATTCATATTTGAGTGGAAAGGATGATGTGGCTTTAAAGTGCTTTTTTGCCATCATTACATTTTATCAGAAACTTTTATGAAGTGTAGCATCGTTCTTTTCAAATAGGCCTACCTCCTCACTGGAATATCCTTAGAGAGTTAGAACTGAGACTGTATGTCCCTATAACTAATACTATCATATCTTTTGAAGTACATACAAGAAAACTTGTCTGCCTTTTAAGAAAGGTGCATTCTTGGTGTAATGTATAGAATGAATGGTTTACTTTAAAAGTTTTTGTAAATAGGGGCTGCTGCTGAACATTTAAGTTAGCCTTCTTGTCCATTTTTATTTCAACCCACTTACTTACGTCCATTGCGAGTTAACCATTTTATTTATTCATGTTCGAAGGTCGAAAAATTCATGTCATTGATTGAAACAAGTTATGCAGGGACATGCATGTTATATGTTATTGTTACACTATCTTAGAAAGTTTATCTAATTTCAATTGAAGAAAACCCCTGCAGTGTTATTTTAAATCAGAGACAACAAAGACTGCTGTGGTTTATTTGTCGTGTGCCTTAAGCCTGCCCCTTCTTTCCTTTATACATGTGTAATGAAACATCTCTTTAAACTTACATTGAATGGTTATATTCTGTTATTTCTGCTCATCACATAAATTTCATCAGACTATCCGAGTCTCTTTAACTGTGAAATATCTCTGTATACTTACATTATGTGGTTTTTACTCTGTCTATATGCTGTTCATCACATTTTTCATCAGGCTATCAGTATCTTTAATTTGACACATCTCTGTATACTTACAGTATGTGGTTTTTTTCTGCCCATTGCTGCTCATCAAACATTTCATCATGACTATCAGAGTCTCTTTAACTGTTACGATCATTTTGGTTAATGCTAAGGAGTTTAAACACACATGGTTTTGGCATAAGATATGACATAATATACAGATGTGAAGGCACAGTTACTTTCCAGCACACAATATGGCTGGCATGTTTGGAAGACAAATAAAATCTTCTTCGTCACAGGAATAATTTTAATGCTATGATAAATCTAAGAAATGTGTTATCTTTTAGACTATTGTAGTTGTTAGAGGAGATATTTAGAGAAAGAAAAAAAGTATTTTGCCTTTGCTTAGAGATGGCCATATTAGGATGTTGTTCATTTGTGATTGAAATTATGATTTTTCCTCTTTGAATTGCACGTTTTATTGATGTTATGAAAATGATAAAATAAAAAGAGATATTGAAACTCTGTGAGACAAAATGTTTGTATTTATTCTTCAGAAAAGGGTTAAACCTTTTCATGTATGAAGTTTAGTTTGACCTACCCCATGATGATGAATTAAAAAGAAAAGAATAGATGGGTTGTGAATGTGCAGTGTGCAATGCATTTTCATGTGAAAAACATTGGTTGCAAGTAGGCCTTTATCATTTAGAGCTTAAGCCTACCAATCTGAAGACGTCATACAAAGGATCATAGGCCTTTGGCAACGATATAAAAACTGATATAAGTTATTCTTCTATATGGTCCAAAAAGACATTTTTACTTTATTGCTAGAGCAAAATCAGAAGTGTTTCTGTTATTGTTGTCAGGGAAAATGGTGCACAGGGCCATATTTACACTGAACACCCCTCCCCCTACCCTCAACAAAACAAATAAAAAAACCGTACACAAATTTGTGGTAATAATTTTTCACATCATGTAGATAAATACAAAGTGCTTGTGGTTCATACAAAAAGACAAAAGCAAATTGAACACATTCAACAACAATAAGCAAATTTCAGCAGATGACATTTAACTCGACTAATACAAGGGAACAAGAAATGATAAGTTATTTTAGGCTTATGAAATGTGACATAGAAAATTCTAAAGTCCTAATCAAATGACCTTTCGGATGTGGCCATAGTCATATCTGCAGTATGTGATCTTAAGCATAACCACACACACTTTTTTTTTTCCAAAAGAATTATAAGAAAAACTAGGTAAGGGAGAGAAAGAAGCAATAGTGCAAAGCATAAACTGTTTTTTTTTCCTTCTCTCTTTTTTTTTTTTTTTCTTTTTACAAAACAAGAGTGTACAGCAAAATGAATACTGATAGGTTCTGCTAGAACAGAAAAATGAAATTGCACAAAAGGCCTGATGAATAACCTCGTATTGGTGCGTAACACCAGTACTGGGTTTATTATGAGTAAAGGAATCATAAATATGGACCTGTATTAATTTTAAACTGGTATAATAATGTACAACTATGAATAACTCATGCTAATTTCAAATGTCAGTTTAAAGCACCTGACGTGATTTTTAAAATGATTTGATTAGATATTTAAATTATATAATATAGGCTGCAATAGATAAGAATAAGATGAATTTTGTATGTGTAAAAAGTACCCTTATCAGTGAGGAGATTACCTGTAATTCAATAAGTCTGAAATACATTGTAGTTGTTTCAAGTTTCAACTCTAATAATATCAATAGCAAAAATGTACAGTGACAAAATTATTATTGTATACGTCATGAGATTATGTACAACATACAACATACAACATACAACATACAACATACACAAGCTGGCTCAGTCTCTCGTTCAAGATTCATAACGAGCACCACACATTCAGTCACAGTACAAACTCAGTTTGTTGATGCACGCATAAGCACATGCATCAATAAGGCTGCCTAAAAGATTATAAATAGTTTAAAATAGTCCCTTCAATGTTTTCTGATGCCATTGTTTCCCATCATTGATGGTACATAAAAATAGTCTCAATATTTTCTCATTCCTCAAAATATACAGGGCAATGAAGTTTAGTAAGTTGAGTGTCCTTGATTTTTTTAGGGTGGGAAATATATGTCTAAAATTGCAACTCTCACTCTAATAGTAACTACATTGTACAGTAATACTAATAATAGTCTGTTTCCCATGATTTCTTTTATAAGGACATAATAAGTATATGGCATGTATTTCTGTAGACACAGCTCATTCTGATGCAAACATACACCAACCACTCACCAGTGGATCATTTTCAAGAGTCTGTTTCATCTAAAACTTGTGAAGTCTTTATTTATTAAAGTCACACCTGGCGGTTCCTCATTGTATGTACATACATGCACTTACATGAACTAGCATACACATGGATCGTATCTCTTTTAAACGCTGGCAGACTTAGCAATCAATGGCAACAAGGTATTTATTGTTGAGAAAAAAAGGGACGCCTGCTATTTTTTCTGTAATATTATACATTTTGTGTTACAGTGCAGTGCCTATGGCACTCCCACTCTGGTGAAAAGCAATTGTTTGGACAGAAGGCACGTAAATGAGACGCCTTTGTGATGCACAATGTATTATGTAAGTGAAACACGCCAATTTGCAACATGCTTGGTGTCATATTCAGACCATTTTTACTCCATTTCATCTTTCTTTACTTGATCCAGAAGCCATAGATTCATTCTCTTCGGACATGAAAACTCATACAGATATTTTAATACCGTGGTAATGTAAAAAATAATCTTTAAATACAAAAATTTGAAAAATGGATATTATGATAGAGACAAAAGGCTTTGCGCAGTAGGACTCGTGCAATCGCGTTGTTCCATGTCAAAGAGGATGAGTTTGCTAGTGCAATAGCAATACATGTGGCATGCCTGTCTCAGTACATTATGTGCTGATGATATTTGCCGTGAATCAGTTGATGATGACACAATATGAATGTTATTATGTGTACACTTCTCAGTGCATCGGTATGGAACCTTGCACCATTACACATTACAAAAGGCCTGCGGGGGGGGGGGGGGGGGGGGGGGGGGGGGGGGGGGGGGGGGGGGGGGGGGGGGGGGGGGGGGGG
>JAUKPP010189151.1:0-14254 GCA_032273245.1 Phyllaplysia taylori
TTTCCAGTCAAAGTAACATTAGGTAGTTGCAATAGTCAAAACACATGTCCACTGGGCAGATTAAATCAAAATATTTTAATTCATGGATACAACCGTGGGGTGCTCAACTTACCCCACCTTCCCCTATATTTCAAATATTCAACTGTACATGTGCTTGCTCACAGAAACGATTGAATTATTATCATTATCAACAAGAGAAAAATGTAATCAGTAATAAAAGTTGTATTTCATTCCTCTATTCTATTAGTACTTATGTACCTTCTGAGCTCCTTGCACCCATGGATTGTTAAAAAAAATAATGTTAAAACCCAACAGATCGGACTCCAAATGAAATGAAATGACAATGTGAATCAGTATCTGTGGTGTAATGGTTAGACTCTTAGCCTATCAAGCGGAACACCCGAGTTCGATCCCATGTGTGCATGATTTGCGTTTTTCTGCTGGGATTCATCCCTTGCAGCCCCAGTTGGCCTTGAAAGACAGGGTTGAAATGACCGTCTCTTAAATGATCTTACAGTGTTGCAAGGGTTTTGGGGTTGAAAGGATAGACAAGGTAGTGAAGACGAAGAAAAAGATTTGGGGAGAAAAATGCCTGCACTGCCCTGGGATTGAACCCGGGACCATTGGCATGAGAGGCCAACGGGCAACGCCATAACTATAACCTCTAGATCAGGGAGCTCCCTTAACCTGAACAATCCTCCCAATTTTCTGATCACCCCTCAGAGCAGCGGTTCCCAAACTTTTTCATTCCGCGACCCATTTTTGTAGGCCAAAACGATCGGCGACCCCCCTAAATCAAAATAATA
This sequence comes from Phyllaplysia taylori, assembly GCA_032273245.1. Lineage (NCBI taxonomy): Eukaryota > Metazoa > Mollusca > Gastropoda > Aplysiida > Aplysiidae > Phyllaplysia > Phyllaplysia taylori. The sequence goes on from JAUKPP010189151.1 coordinate 807, forward strand.
TCATGAACCTGTCAATTTTAGGCTAAAAATTAATAAAATCATGGACCCTTCGCGACCCCCTTCCACTGCCTCAGAGGGTGCACCGATAGTAATGATTTCAAGAATGCCAGTGCCAAGATAATGGCTGCAAATAAGAATTGGTCCCTTCGTAAGGGCAGTGTGGCACAAGCATGAGGATAGTTCCCAAGTTCATTGCATACTGCAGTAATCGAATGAATACAGTAGAACCCACATATATCAATATATCTCGATGTCCGTTTACTTTACATTCAGCTAAAGTCGACATGATTTGAGGTTCCGAACTTTTTATTTATTTACTACATCGATATCCCTTAAAGTCGACTTTCTCTATACCGGTACTCAACGCGATTTCAACAATCCCAGCAAATATGACTTACGTGGATTTTTTATGTTACAATACAAAGTAAAGACAATTCCAAGTAAGTAAGTTGAGTAAGTGAATCTTTTTAGCATGAATTGTACATGATTTTATTTTAGTATCGTATTCTGACAGCAACAATAACAAACAAAATTCAGGAAATATGCATTTAATGAGTCAAACTTTATTTCAAATACATTTCTTCGATACAGTTGCAAAGCAGATCTAAAGAAGTCATTTCTAAAACAAGTCAAGACATTATTTGGCTATTTTTTTGCCAAATCCATTCCTAGTTCAGATGCCCTGAAACTTGCACGTACAAGCACGACATACATGTGGCCTTTTTTTTTCATAACAATCATGGTGCTATTTCTTCTGGGCAAAATCCTTCATCATCATGCACACTGAATTTTCTTAACTCAACCAGCATTAATCTAATGATGCCATGAAATTTCACAAGGAACATGTACATGAACTGACCTTCTAGAATGATTTTTCTAACAGGCCAGAACAGTAGTAATACACCAGTGACAGTGACACTGACAGCCAATCACATACAGTAGAACTCGGATTCAACAGACTAGCTCAGACAGTTTTAAAAGTTCATTGGAGCCGAGGGTATAGTATAAGCGCAGTGAAAAAAATGTGATTCCCAAGTTCGTACTTTGAAAAAAACGGTGATGCTTTCACTAGCACTGTGCTTCTGTGAATGAAATAATAGTAGATTGCATCTAGATCTCTAGCTACACTATTCTCACTCGCGAACGCAGTGTTAAATCTGCACGAGCCAATCACAAACCCCTCTCTACCCACAACTTTCCCTCGCACCCCCATCCCGCCACACACACAGATACGCGCATCCCGCATCCACTGTCTATACACCAGTTTTTACTCTTCCCACCCACTCCCACTATCAAAGTTCCGGTGACTTTGTCTCTCTAATCTCGTCTCATGCTGCCCTTCCTCCACCCTCCCCTCTCTGTTCATCATTTTCTCTGTATTATGTATTTTGCCCCACCCCTATCACATAGCAGGATGTGGTGGCCTGTGGTACATTTTTGTAGTTTTTGGTTTCTTGTCAGCTGACAGTAGACGTTTTGTAGTTTGAATTTCAACTAGATGTATAAGTATAAGTATATGCATTTTTTTGTGAACTTGCCTACACTTCTGGTTTGTTGGATCCGGGGGTGGGCCTGACATTAGTTCGTTGGATAAAAAGTATTTTACTTAAGTTAATGAAGAACAAAAAGGGGGATTTTTCTCTGTTTGCTGAATGCCAGATGTTCATTCAGTCCAAGTTCTACTGTACAATGTATTTACTGTATATGAATTCTGAGTCCATCAAAATGTGTGCAGAGCATAACAATTTCAAGCTAGGCCATGCAGATGAGTAAGCAACATAATTTAAAAGTGAACTATTGAATGCGCATGTTGAATGAAACTGAAATCTGCTGAAAGATCAAAAGGTATTGAAGACTCTTATTTACACCATACTTTCAGGGCATAATTAATCTAGCTAAAAAACCCACTTCTATTCAAAGTCCCTCTTCTGTGCAATGTAATCTTTTCTCTTTGGCCTGGCGCCTTATAACATATATAGGCTTGTATGCTACAGGCCTATGTAAATCATGGGGGTTTTCTCACTTATGCTGTACCGGTACTCAGTTCGATCACAATATGTTGAGTGAAAAATTCTAAGTTTTTGATTGACCCTGAGCATAGGAAATAATCAAGCAAATTCACAAAATTAATTCAAGTAAAGTTGTATTGTTGTATACAGCAATTTGTGTTTTGTGACAAAAACTGTCCACGTTTCAGAGGCTGCTTCATTTCCAGTCAATAACTTCAAATATTATGATGTACAAACAAGCTTATCTCAAAATATTGCATTGGAATCTGGAAAGTTTAAAAAATCCCATACAATTACAATGTATTAATTGTAAAATATATAAGTATAAAACATATAAATAATGCATAAACTAATCACCTAAAGTCAAACCTGCCTTGACAGCCACTAATGACCACTGTTCCATGATACATTTGAATTTTTCTCTATTTCTAACCTCTTCAAAATGGCCACTTGCGTCCTCTTCCATGACAAAACGGCCTCTCAAACTGGTCCGAGCCATGAGTTCTGAGGAGGTCGCTGCAAATGATTTTCTTGCTCAAACCCCAAACCCAGTCGACACTGACTGCCAAACTTCTATGGGTCCCAAACAACTGTGGAGATCTTATATTCACATACGTGTAATACGTGACCTATGACTCTGACTCTTTCCAAAGAGGCCACCTATCTATAATGGCAATGGTCACTTTTCTGTGATCTGAGTGACCGTAAAGGACAGGTTCGGCTATTAGGCCTATAATGGAATTTGTTCATCACAATCACATCACTGGGTGGCAACTTAACTATCATAACTGAATTTTTCCAACTTTACAGGAGAGGTAATAATACATATATATTTTCTGCTACAATTACAATATTAATATGAATCAAGATACGACAGTATGGAATTTGACGACTGTCCGTTTTTTATACGTAGGACTTCAACTACAGGATACGCGCCCCTTACCAGCAGTGCCTTCGAATATGAAAGAAAGTGATTTTCACCAAAAATCGAGTGACAACTACAATAGTTGAGCGGCCACCCTGCAATATATCAGAGCAGAAAAAAGTGTCTCCTTAAGAGAGAACATGATCTTATTCATACACATAGATAAAGATGGACTACATAACAAACATGAACATCAATCAAAGAGTAAAAACAAATATTGGTTTGATAATAATGGCAAGTTAACATAAACAGGTTGCATTGTGTCATGACACTATGAAATTTATCAGGATCTCGTCAATTCTTTAGCACATTGAGTTTTTAAGTACCGGTATCCTATTTATCAAACCTTGTAGCCTAATTTCTCTTGCTGTTCGTAAAAGATTATTGATGTTATCTTGAATAGAAGTCAAGATATAAATTTGCAATTTTAACAAAGTCTGAGTCAATGCCTGAGATGGGAAATTAATGAGAAAGTAGTCATTACCATTTGGAGGCTTTCAAAATTGCACTATTTTCTATTTACCGTTGTTAATCCTAATTGTCTTTGAAATGTCTAAATGGATGCAGAGAGTGTAGGGGATTGAAAAGCATGTGTGACAGAACGGAAAGATGCAATGAAAAACAATGATAAACTCTGTTCCTGATTTAATGGCTTCGCAACGCAAACTTTTTCTTGCATGAAACATGTAGGCTACCGTAATAAAAATGCAGGCTATGCAAATTATGGCAAACAAAACAACAATGGTCACAACTTGTAGGGCAGCTCTCATCACACATACAGCCATGAGTAGACTCAACCTCCACAGACACAACATGTACATCTGTATTCCTCCCTGAAGGCAAGTATACTAGAAGTTTTCGGCTCTTAAATGTACATAGCAGTACTTCTATTTTTTTAGTACGAAAGCAGTCGTAATACATGTGAGCTGGATATGCAGCACGAAGAATGGCACAACTTGAGTCAGTGTACCATAAGAAGAAGGCTGCAGCCCAATGTGACCACAATAGAGCAGCTGGGTGCCACCATTTAGTGGTCTCATTCATACTACATGAAATTATCCTCATTTCTTCATGAAAGCTCTTTTTCATTTTTGGCTTGATGTAGCGGGGAGAAAAACCCACAAAGGAACTGCTCAATGCCTCCAAGTCAAACTCTCCCTTCCACCGTAACCACTAAGTTAATGAGTCAGTCACAGCACCACTTGTAATGATTGACATACACAGCCCTAGTAAAAAGTGTTATACAGATGAAATTAATGAAATTAAAGGGCAGAACAATCAAGACTGAAACATTTACTTAGCAGCAGAAGAGCTCTACCCCACTGACTCTTTTCAGCTTAGCCAATGAAAAGTGCTGATAAAAAAGAAAGAAGAGTAGGAGAAAGAACAAATGGAAAAACATGATGACCCTGACTATAATCACATGGTTCCATGGCACAAGATGACAGTCAATTTATATTTCACTGTTCGCTCCATGAACTTGAGAAACAAATTTCATTGCAGTGTTACATGGCACTGTACAGAATTGAATTGAGCTTCCACTACTTCCAGTCTGAGTTAATGGGTTTAATATTTATGGGACAGCAAAACTAACTGTCACATTAATTTACTTCAAATCCCATATCAAATCAATGGCAGTTCAGCAAACAGATGAAAAGTAGGCCTACACAGATTAGTACAAAGTTTGCATTTTTTATTGGTTTGGTTTGGTTCCTTGTTTCTAAGAGGATAACAGAGAACAAGACAACAACCTCAGGTGGCAAGTCCTGTTCAGCACTAGTCTGTATTATAGGGTGTTTGCAGAGTAAAAGACATGATATCAAAAGATGATAAACTTGTTTAATGCATAACACTTGAAGAATTCAAACATGTTTACATTTACAAAAAAGGTATAAATCAGATAAAAAGCGACCCAACATTTTCCATTTTCCGACAAGACACTTATATGATAGTGCATTATAAAAAAGTAAATGACATGATATGTACAATATGATTGAAAGTAAACACTAATTGGTACATGTGCAGGTAAATGTAACATTAATCTCTGCTTCATTTTCACATAAGGAATGTAGAAAATCACCACACAGGCGGCTGGCATACAGAAATAGGGGAAGTAAATCATCACATCTAATTAATTATAAAAAAAACCCAAATAATTTTAAATTCACAGCAAAAATTATTGATAAAGCCACTGTAAACAATAAAAAAGCACAAAAATTCAATACAATGTATGAATTGTATGAGTTGACAAGGAATTCAATATCAGTGGGAACAATCTTGGAAGCAAAGGGAATAGCAATCGCAAAGTTTTGTCCCGTTTGTCTTAGCAATAGCTCAAGCCAAATGATATATCTCTTTCTTGTCCTCTCCAGTTCTTTCCATAGGTGCTGCCAACTATAAATTACAAATACTGAAGTCAGTCCCTCAAAGAAACTGAATACTGAAAAATTAGTAACCACAAATATTGTAAAGGAAAGAAAATTTTCAATGATTAAATTACTTTATCCACTGCTCCCTAAAATGTGGTTGGCATCACCAATACGATTATCCCTCATGAGATGAAAAATAAAGCCATCCATGCTTCTTTCTTCAAGAGACTGAAATCTTATTTTGATTATACAGCTGTATTTCTCAAATAATGTCTGCGGGAAAATTTGCCAAGATGCCCTGACAAACACATATCACAGATCATCTTTCACTGCAAGGTCTCATGCAATCTTCCCTAAGGGTAAAACCAGATGCAAAGAAACCATTGTTTCTTAATATGTTGACAAAAACAGCCTTAAAAAACAAATGAAAGCATAAAAAGCAATTTTCTAAAAGCTCAAAGACTAAATAAACACATCAGAGAAATTAAAAAAAAAATACACATTATGCTTATGAATATCATATTAATCTGGTTTAAATGATGAAATCATATGAACAAAGTGCAGTTTTTGTACCTTATCTGTCATCGATTGAGGCACAAGAGGTCAGTAAGTGGAATGCCTAACTGCTGAAACAGTAAAACTGTTTTGCCCATGATGGTAAAGAATGAGTATTGAGAAAGAAAGAATTTGTCAAGCCCGTGATGACGTGAAGAATGTGATGTGTCTTTGTGTCAAGACAACTGCCATGACACCTTGACAAGTATTTGATTCAAAGCAGGACGGGAAATTTTTGTATAAAAAAATACCTGGCAGGGTTCACAACTGAGTGACACTTTTCATGAACTTAAAATCTTTAAAGAGAGAGAAAATATTATTTCATATGGTATGTATTTCTGCTTTTTTCCTTCTTTGTCTTTGTCAGAACACCTCAGATCATACGAGGTCTGAGAAGTTTGACTGCAACAGAAATAGTATTCAATAAATATGGAGTTACTTTTTTCTCTTTTGTATAAGTGCCAGCTTATTGGGTTTTTTCTTATCTCTTGTTCATGCATAGGTAGGCCTAGTCATAATGTGACTTCTGTGTTTTAACCACTGGATACAGACTTTGGGTTGTTACCAATTTCAACACAAACACAATTTTTATCAGTGTAATGTTGCCAAGAAAAGATGCCAGCAATACTGGACAGGGTTCTTACCAGCTAACATGTGCATTCTGTCTCTTGTTTAAAAAAAGTTAAACTAATCAGCAAAATAAGTGTTATTTCACTGGTAACACTCAACTTCCATCTTTTTACCAGAGAACCCAAAAGGAATGCTTCACACAGAAGTTAAAAGATTTAATTTCTTTGTTTGAGGAGCTTGTCTTCATAGGAATTCATTTTTTCATCTCTGAAATCATTATCCTTTACTTTCAGATCTGATAGTCCAGCATTACTTTTTCTCAATGAATCAAGCAGTTGACTCTTCTTATTAATGAAACTTATTTTGTTCCTTCCTTCTACTTTATCATCCGCCATTGTGTCTGCTGGTGCTAAATTTTGGAAATGTTCTCTGTCATCCTCAACATTATTGCCAAAGTTCCTCCTAATTTCTGCATCTCTGTTAAGTGAATCTCTAACCTGACTTTTGGAGTTCATTCTCATTTCAAAGTTTTCTCTATCAATATCCTGCTTTTTTGGAAGACTTTCCCCAGGCCTGAACTTAGGAAGAGCAGGAACAGGATTATTTTCTATTCTCTGTCTCCTTGCTTCAAGGAGATCTTTTGCGCTGATGGGCTTGTGCTGAACATCAACCATCTGAGGCTCCCTCTCATTCTTGTCTCTGCGAACATTCAGGAGTTTGTCATTCACCACAGAGTCCCCTGCTTGTTTTACATAACCAACCCTTCCTACTCTATCCTGACTTTCACCCATCTCTCTCAGCCTTACATCATCCTTGCTTATACCTTTCGATTCCCTGACTATGCTGGGCATGACCCTGTCCTTTGGCCTCTGCGGTAAGACATTCCTGCCACTCTGACTCAAACCATTGCCTCTTGCAGCAGGATACTGAGCAACCCTGTCTCCTGCCCTGGGTACTGGATTGGTGCTTCTCTTAACACCAAGGGATCCCATCTTCTCTTGTGGGCTTGCCTTGACCTCATCTCTCTGTTTGGTCACTGGGAGACTTTGGGGAGATAACCTTTGGTCTGCAGCAGCTGCTGCACCCAACATGGCAACATGTTTGTCAACATCAATTTTATCAAACGGTCGGGCATTCCAAGAGGACTTCTCAAGCAACTTTTTAATCTTTGCAATATTCTCATTGTTATCCCTTATCCGTTCATAGATATTTTCCTCCAGCCATTCTTCAACTGTGTCATTCGAGTAAATATCACTCAGCTCCTCCTCTAGGGGGTGGCTCACACTCAACAAATCTGAACTCTGTGATGTGATATCCTTGAGTAAACCATTCAACAGACCTGGGCTTGAGAAACCGTGAGCTACTTGATAGTCTGAGAGCCATCCATCCATTTTATGTTCTTGTCCATTGCCTCTCTTCACATATCCATAGAGCGCTTGCAAGGCATAATAAACTGGACTTCCAGGAAATCTGGAAAAGAAAAGATAAAAAATGTATCCACTAGTAGCGAGATTTGACTTGAAGAAGAGAGCACAGACTGGTAAAAACATTAATACATACGAAGAACGGCAAATATATAAATTATTATATAAAGGCCTGTTCCACTTTTTTGGAGCACCATGAAGCTCCAACGTTTAACCTCTACATGTGGGCCCTACATATCACTGTCAACAAATTTTTAATGTCTAACTTTCAATTCAGTCTGCTCAGTGCTACCTCTCCTCATCTTTTCTTAGATTATTGTCATTCCAGAGAAACTTCCCTTTGGTCAGAAGTTGGAAGTTTTCAATGTCAGTGATAGGATAACCCTAAGCAATATTTTCAACGTCAGAGTAGTTCACCGGCGCAGTAGTGTAATAGTTAGGCTCTTCGCCTATCATGCAGAAGACCTGAGGTCGATCCTGCGCGGGGAGAATCTGCATGGCTTTCTGCTGAGATTTTTTTGCTCTCAGCCCTGGTCCAAGTAGCCTGTCTCTTAAATGATCTTACAGTGTTGCAGGGGGCGTAAAACTGGTAACCAATCTCCAGAGCAGTTCAGATAACATTGAGATCTAACAATATACTTGACTACAGCGGAATGTAGCTGTAAGAACTCCAGATGACTCAACTCTATGTTATAAGAAACATAAATGTTCTTGTCAGTTAAGGAAAACAAATATATTCTGGTCAGTTATGTTATAAGAACACCTATGCCATACACAAAGGCCCTTTTATTTTCATCTTTTAATGCAGTATAGCCTTCTGTTGGGCTTCCTAGTTCCTATTTCATGTTAGGTCACTTGCACTTTCATAATAATTAACTCCTGTTGTCACGCTTTGGTCTGCTTCCAGACTCATTCTCCTGTACAAAATATATCTTCTTGACAAATTAATTATTGTCCTGATCAAGATTCACTATGTGCAAGGCCTGCAACTTAATTTTGTTTGTAAAAATGAAAAGCTATTAATGATATTAGCTGAACAAAAAACAAAATGTATCAAAAACCAAGTTAGTTTTAACTAGCCATACAAATTAATTCCTCCAGTTACCATCCCTTTATTCCCAACAAAATGTTTTTCAATCACGTTTCTTGTCGAAGATGTTCAAGGCCTGCTTTGTCTTGCCCACCATTTGGTTAGACAAGTTCACGACATATTATGTCAGGCTGAAACAAGCTTCCAAATGAATGTCTAGTGACTATTGCAAATGTCCGACTGGCCAGAACATTTGAACATCTGTTTGTAAAAATCAAAATACTTTTCACCAATGGAAAAGAAAGAACAATCGACAGTTTCTACTTTCCTGGATATTTCTTTTAATTAAATATTGATGAGAAAAAAGTCAACCTCAAAATAAATCCAAAACGTTACTCACCTGCAGTCTTGAGATACGAGTACTTTCTTTGTTTTTGGATCTAACATTGGAGGTTTCATTTCGATTTGATTGCTGCATCTGAGTATCTTACTGGTGGCATTGTGCTGATCCTGCCAAAAAGAGAGGGGAATCATCAGGAACATAAACATTTTGAACTTACCTCGAAGAGGAGTGGATGGCAAAAAAAACATAACAAGTTACAATTAATAGTAAACTAGGAATGGCTTGTTCTGGTGGTCAAGAGCTCAGAAGTACATCAGGTTTGATATAAATTGTGACAAAGGTAATATCTACGTTTAGGCATCAGTGACTTAGTGGTAAGGCTACCGTGAGGTTGTGGATTCAAATCCCAACATGGACCCGATGTTGTGTCCTTTGGAAAGGCACTTTGCACAAGTTTTTCTTACCACAACCAGGTGTCAATGGTCACCTGGCTATGGACAGCGAAAGATCTAGTCAGTATGTTGAATTTCAGTGCATGTGAAAATGCCTGTTGTTAATGGATACATTTTCTCAATGTTATTGAGCTTGCTAGACGCAGTAATAAATAATTATAGGCCTATTTATATTGTAGTAAATTGTAGGCCTATTCTAATAGTTCTTCTATAAGTACAATTTACTATGATTGTAACATTGTAGGCCTATTACTATTATTCTATTCTACAGCGCTGCACTGTGGCGACCCGCAATGGTGTGTGTACGCATAACCTTATCTATGTCCATATTTGTCATTAAATGAACAAATGTATGTATTATCACTTGTATAATTATGAATGTGTTCATACATTATTGTAAAACAAATTTCCCCATGGGGATAAAAAAAAGTCGAATTTCCTTTTCTTTTTCTTTTGGAATTACTACTAACCATTGCTGCAAAGGATGCAAAATGGAAAAATATAAGCATAAAATGACAAAGTGATCTGTAATGTAATTCTAAGAGAAGGGAAGAGCAAAAGATATATTTTCTGTTAATTTCTTTGTTCAGTATGACTGGCAATAAAAATTTCCTGGTCTGTTGAGTTATGTTTGAGGTCTAATATTCCACATCAAGATATGAAACATCTTATTTATACAGGAAAAAGTGGAAATTGTCGTGGTTGAGTAAGATTGACGGACTATGCAGGGGGGTTCTCAAACTGTATGATTTGACACCAAGGACTGGAAAAGTCTATGTTGTAGCGAGACTACATTGTATCCAGGCTAGGCTACTTTTGAACAAGATTGTACCTGGCTAAATCTAAATGAGAATATATAAATGACAAACCTCAGTAAATCCTCCATACTTCATGGCAGACAAACAGACAGCCACGGAGGGTACAGCTGCAGGCAGGAGCTCACACAGTGTGGCAAAGTGGTCATATCTTTGCCATCCGGTCATTGCAATGCCAGTGAATTTGATCACATCCCCATACTTGGATATGATTTTCAGCCAACTGAAAAATCCAAATGTTATACTATATAAAATTCTGAAATTCCTATGAGATACTGTTCTAATCAACAGAAGTGCACTTAAAATCAAACACTACAGAGCATGGGTTACTTTTTTCAATCATGATTGTAAAGTGCGTAAAGCTTGCTTTCGAGCGGGGAAATGCACTATATAAATGCAATCTATTATTATTTGTTTGTAATAACAAGTAGAGAACCCGTCTTCGTATGGTTGTCACTCTTTCTCCACCTTTGAGTTACTATCTTTGCTTCTTTCTGTTTACCTTTCTTTCATCCTAATCTTTTCATGAATGGGGGCCTCTCGTGGTCTAGAGGTTATGTGTTGGCCTCTCATGCCAATAGAAATCGAACCTCTGACACCCGGGTGGCAGAAATAACTGCAAATTTCTAGTCACTACCAGGTCCTGTGTGCACGTTAAAGATCCCTTGGTGGTTGAAAATCGAAAAGAGTAGGCCTATAAGGCCGCCACCTGGGCAAAATTCAAAATTAATTCCTAGACAAACTTTGGAATGGTTCTGGGCGCTGAAATAACCGTATAGAGTCGATGGAGCCGTAAAACCCTCACAAAACAAAACCAAATTTTTCACGAATGACTTTCTTTATGTATTACTATTATCTGTTTAGCGCAAGCTTCCTTGAACTTTTCCCCATTGACCTGTCAATGTGCAACCAAGTCTGCTTAAATCTGCATAGAAAAAAACCCAAAAATATGTGTGACATTTCACAAAATGTGAAGAAAGGAGTAGAACACTGGTTTTTTTTTAAGCACAAGTATTTCCTCTACTGTATGCAGTGTTAACTCCTCCATTTCCATGCACCAAATAGGCCTACTCTCAAAATAGACTTAGTCTGCATACTCTGTGTAGTTTGTTTTCTATGTAGGATTTTTATTTCTTCCTTTCCTTGACTGCTCCCATAGAAGAAAATATAGAAATGAGACAATATCTCGCTTCTAAGTCAAGGGGCAGGAGTGGGACAAAAACTGTGGTGATCACTAGCAAATGACCAAAAACATGTAAAAAGTAACCCAAACATTCATACTGAGCCTTTAAACCCCTATCGTCAAGTTCTTTTACAATAATTTGTCAGACATTTTAATTTAAAATCATATAAACTCCGCAGACAGTTACTTATGTAAACATCGATTAAAACCACATAATATAATTTGTTCAATTTATGTCAATGCAATTTTTTTTTTTAATTTTCATGATTGGAAGTACAGCATAACCTGCCCAAGATGATTACTCATTGTCCAGAAGAAAAGAGGTTTGTCTTAGACAGTATCATTATGTAGAATAAAACATACAAGGGGGTTAAAGGGAAGAGGTTGTTTGTACAAAAGTTCACGACTTAAAGAGCAAACAGTTCAGTCCCTGTTAGTTAACAACAACAGCAGTTGTAAGAATATCTTTATTTTATGTTGGCATTATTATTGTCTGTATATTTCTAAAACTACATGGTGATCCCCTGAACACACCACTTCATTATTGTATGAACTACAGCTTTCTTATATACACCTATAGTCCACTGCACAAAATAGTTGAAAGACCTTGTTAGCGTGCAGTATCTCACCTGAAATGATTCCTCATATGGACACTTGGATCAGTGTAAAACTGTCTTGAACCAGTTGCTCCTTTGAATGATGAGGCAATCCAAACTTGTGGAAACAGCTGAGAGTACTTCTCCCACACCTCCTCTGGGATTTTCTTAAGGACGTCTGGGGTGTAATTCCACACCATGATCTTCACAAGGTCAGGAAGTTCAGATTCCTGCATGTTGGAGCAACACAATGAACAAAGATTTACATTTCTAGATATAAAAATGTTCAAAAGAGGAAAAAAGTTGATTATAACGTAAACATGACATCAGTACAAGGGAGACTTATTAATTAAGGAGTCTTGCTGGATGAAAAATGAACATTTTATTCAAAACACAGATTTTGAGGTTTTGGTCTAAAACAAAAGTTAAATAATTAAAATACAAAATTCAACTATACATGACAAAATCCTGAAATCGTCTTAAAAATCAGTAACTAAGTACCTTTTACCTTCATCAAGTTAAAACAAAAGAAATATTTGTACAGCCTTTTCTCAAAACAATTAGCAATAACAGTCTATTTTCTTAAGATTTTCTGTATTTGTCAAACTGCAGCCTAGAAATGTAACACAGAGGCAGATTATTAAATACTAGAAACAGCTGGCAAGTTTTTGTGACAAAGTGCTTTCGTGCCACTGCTTATTCTTTTAAATGACCTCTAAAAATGTTCCTCTCTTTTCCAAACAACCTATTTGGATACCTGTTTTCGATGATTATGAATGGTTTTTATCAATACAAAAAAAAGCGAGCTATTTCATTGAGTCATTACTTTATATTTTCTACATTTTTTGCTCTCATAAAATTTTTCAATGTATTATACTTTTGAGATCAGCCGTGCAGATCCCGGCTTTGCGAAGAATAGGACTGACGTGGACACTGCGTGTCGTAAAAGGCGACTTAAAGCGTCAAACAGGCTGTGGCTTCCGAAAAAAGCCACCTGGTCCTCCAGGTTGGGGGTTGGGCGCAGGGTTAGCAACTCTACACCGCAAAAAACATACAACGCTACCAAAACATCAACAACAACAAGGAATAAAAACAGGGACCTGGGAGATAGAGGGGCTTCACCAAACAGTCAAACCCAAGTGGAAACTGCACAGGTAAGCATTATGAAGTGCAACAG
>JAUKPP010189262.1:0-14254 GCA_032273245.1 Phyllaplysia taylori
ACAGAATATTTCTATCTCCTGCCGTCTTTGAGTTATATCAATTTAGAATCGATCAATATAAAAAAAACACCCTGTATATTCGTAATAAGTACATCTCATCCATATTGAGCCATAGGAGCATCCCGAGCTAATATTACTTAAATCTAACAGAAGGAAAAATTTGTTAGTCAGTTCAAAGTTAGTTGCTTAAAGAGGCGCCAGCATCTTTGGCTGTTTTAGCCTAAGAAGGAAAAAACAGACTAGCAAAAGGTAATATAGAAAAAAAGAAAAGAAAAAAGAGCCTTTCAAACAAAGAGCTGATTGATATGTATCATTGTTGTTGATGGTGGACATAGGGATGCCGATTTTCCATACTTTTAAGGATGGATATTCATGATAAATTTGTAATCTTTACTTTTGTTTTATTTCAAGGAGTAGGCCTATAGTTTGTTTGCATTTTTTTTTGTGAGACCATGAAGTTGAACAGCCTACTGAATACTGTTGCAGAATTTCTGCAAATTTTTTCGGGTTTTGAAGGCATCCTTTTGAATAATGTTGTGACGTAAGTCTGTATCAGCGTCTGTCTGCATGCTTTACCTGCTTATGCAGCCTTGGGTGGAATTGATTAAGCTTTGGGACAATTGAAGAGCGTTTTTTTTAAACAGGCGGTTTTTGTTCATTTTTGAAGTTCTGTGATATTGACCAAAGACTGTCATGGGGCGAGTGGGTTTTAAAAAAAATGTCCTTTTCTCTCCTAAAAGAAAAATTGGAATCAATGGGATTTGAACGATTGTCATGGGGCAAGTGGGTTTTAATGGAAATTATCTCTTTCTCTCCTAAAAGAAAACGGAATCGATGGAGTTTGAACAATAATTTTTTTCCTCATGGCAGTTGGGAAAATGGCAAACTTGATTCTGTAAAAACTTGATTTTCATTTTAAAAAATGGACTAAAGCGAGTTTTGATAAAAAACACTCTTCAATTTAGACAAAAGCTTAGCTACGAGGCATGGTCAGTGCATTGTGAGTTTGTGGCCTGATCCCCCCCCCAAATTCATTTACTGTAGAGAGGAGATTTTTATTTGTGTAGAGGAAACTTTTCCGCTTTACACTGTCTAAAACGGCCAAAGAAGCTGACGCCTATATTATATAGATAAATTACTCACAACTGTGACAAAGGTTGGGCAGATTTTCTCCCCAAGAAAATCGTAAATTTGCAATCTGGTCTTGAAACAGATGTTTGCTGCTTTATTTATAATAGGCCTACTTTTTATTACATCTCATGGGAAGGGGTATGTCAAATGGGTACTTGTAGTAGCACGCCCTACTATGCTGCACTGTGAGCGTTTGATTACATATAGTTGACTGCTCAGCACAAATCACGCTTTGTAAAAGTTGTATGATGTAATATGGGTGGTTGGCGGGTGTTCTGATGAAAGAAAAAGAAATTCAACATTTCTGATCCCCTTGTTTTGAAGAATGCATGGCTTGCTTCATTGCTTTGCAACACATTTGTATCCTAGAATTACTCGGATTTGTATCATCACTTTAATCATTTAAATGGCCAAAGTCAGCATGGGTAAATGAATGTCTTTTATAGTGATTGATCTGATGATAATTTTGATGCATGCTGTATTACAGACACAATAGCCTACGCACACATGTTGTGTTAATGACTTTATAGTGTTGCAAGGGCACTAAACCAAAATCAAACAAGACTTCCGTGTAGATAGGTTCATGAAAGCATCAACAAAGCAACCAAAACCAAAATCAAACAAGACTTCAATGTAGGTAGGTTCATGAAAGCACAAACAAAGCAACCGAAACCAAACAAACAAGACTTCCGTGTAGATAGGGGCATGAGACTACAAACAAAGCAACCGAAACCAAACAAACAAGACTGCAGTGTAGATAGGGGCATGAGACTACAAACAAAGCAACTGAAACCAAACAAACAAGACTTCAATAACTAACTTTGAACTAACTATCTCATTGTAGATATTGGGGCATGAGACCACAAACATGCGATCCAAACCATGCAAACAAGACTTCAGTGTAGGTAGGGGCATGAGACTACAAACAAAGCAAACAAAACCAAATAAAACAAAATTCACAATCTGTAACATCTCTCCGTCTCTTTCCCATCAGGTCCCATCAAGCGTGGTGTTGCCAGTCACCGAGAAGCGGACGCCAGCGGCGACCTCACACCAAACTCTTCCTCCCCGTGGACGGCTTGAGAAGCGGGTCACCTCAGATCTAGGTCAAGGTCAAAGCAGTGCAGTGTCAGGGACAGCTGTCGTTGTTCCATTAAAGGAGAGATTTGAGAGAGAGAGAGAGGGGTGGATGGATGTCGCTGGCGTTGTTTGGATCAATGAGTGTAGTAGAGGCCCTCTGACATGGCTACCACTATCACACTCGTCTTTGGTGAGGAGTGGATCAGTAAGGATGTAGCCAGACAAGTGCTTCTCAGAAAGTGGAGAGGATTCCATCCAAGGGGAGATAATTCTTTATTCTGTAGTGCAAATCAGTTCTGAAACACCATCAACGTATTTACTACAGTTGTGATGTGAGTCCTTTGAATCAACTCTCCGTTCCTCGATCGGCAGGAGCTCCTCCACAGCTACAGACTACATTTACCCAATTGGCAAATGTCAAATCATCAGAGGGTATTGTCGATGGAGTCTGATGGTTAAAGCATTCTTCAGATCCCTAAAGTGCTGTGGCTTCTGGAGCATGCCAAAATTTGATCTACCGTACGTCGTATGCAACCAGTCGTCTTCTTACCATCATATGTTTTCAGCAGTTACAACTGTCCTGTCATATATTTTAGCAACTCTTTATTGGATGCCCTACAGGATGTGGAAAAAGAAACGTGTTCTCTTCAGGTCTTGGATCTTTTACATGATATAGCTGCATCATTTCGTGCTCTGCTTGCCTCGTCTCTGATCTTACCATACTGTGGTGTAGCCTATCAGACCGGCCTCTACGCCAGTGAAATGAGTTCGCATCTCAGGGCAGCTGAAGAATGGCAAAGAACTTGTCCATAACACAGATGCCGATATTCAGGAGAACGGTGATTGACTCTCTCTCTCTCGCACCACAATAAGTCACAAAGGACACGAACGCACTGATAACGAATTCTAACGACCTTGACCTCAACCAACCTCAGGCATGACAGATGGCTCAGGAAGGGGGGCAGGCAAACACAAGTGTGAGAACGCCACCCTCCCCCCTTACCCCCACCGGAAAGATTGTGCCTCAGGCATGAACACGCTGGAGCGGCGCGGCGCAGCGCGTAGCATGGTGGTGCAGCGCTGAACGTGCTCGCCCTCCACACTGACTGAGCCCAAGTAGACAGTCTCATTGAGTTCGGAGATTTACGGGTAAACTTGTTGCATTATTCAGTGGAACCACAACTACTCTCTATATCGGTCTATATCATTATATAGACGCTCGTGCTTACACACACAAAACACATACACGTGTGTTCGCCCTCTGTCAAAATGACAGTATAATCCGGGCAAAATATCTACAGACCTTTGGAGCTGAAATTTTTCGCTTCCTGTGTAAGGAAATAATATTCAGGAGTCCTCGTTGGCCCTCTTACTGGAGAGCAGAGTCTCCAAAGCATGAAGGGATGCTAAAAATAAATACTTTGACGCTTTTTCTCTGATGATGATGTAGAGTTCGATGGAACATACTGCTGCTGTGTGCGTGAGGGCGGGGGTAGTCGAGAACAGTGGCTAAACAGCTGCTATCCGCACTCCGCCCTCCCTCCAAAAAACATTGGTGCCCGAGAGCATTCGTGAAACTAAAAGGTCTGAAAACTGAGAGTGGAGGCCTGCACTGGCGACTTTTAAGCTCTTAAGCTGCAGAAATCTGGCCAGGGGCGAGAGGTTGGGTTGTTGTTAAAGATAATTTAGGGAAAACAATAAAATTGGGGACTTGAGGAAAAACCCATGAGCAATAGGAGTTGTGAGATAATTGATGGGATTCTTATTAAATATCATATTTATCAAAAGGAAAGGTTTCCTGATTATGTTTACAGTCAGTCCATAAAGTGCTCTGTGTTAAAACTTAATTGACTTTTTTTTTCTGTAATCAGAGGGATGTTTGGGTTTGGGGAGATAGAAGGAAAAAGATGAAAATCAGATTCTTTTTTTTAATGATAGAAGGAAAAGGATGTAAACCAGTTTTTAAAAAACATTGAATTATTGAAATTGTGGTGAAAACATCTCTTAAGAGTATGGCAGGTTATTTAGGGGTTAACCTCAGGCAGGGATGGATAGACACTTATAATTTTTGTGAGTTCGAGGATGTGTGATTATCAAGTGCGGCCATCACTGCTCCCGTGACATGTGACACTTCTATTTTTGTTGTGTTTGGTGTTCTGCGGAACGTTTTTGTTCACATCCAGCGAGGAGGATCTCTGCTTGACCATTATACGGGTACTTGACTTTGCCAAGGCGAGGGCTTGACTTTTCTGATTGGATATATACTACTATATTATACAATGTGATGTTGGCTTCTTTGGTCAGTATTAGGACGGAGGGGGAGATAACAGAGGAAAAAGGGTGTTCCGCCCGTATGTGTTGTTACGTTCTTTTGTGGTGATACGATAATCCCATGATGACTTGAGTGGGCCCGGTGGAAGCTCGTGACTTACATCCGATGCATTTGTTCGTTTTTTTGGGGTTGCGGTTGGGTGTTTTCTGTTGTTGTTTTCGAGTTTTCCTTCTTTTTTTTTTTTTTCTGAAAAAGAAATCACAATTACGGGTGTGAACTTGTTGAGTCGACGGGAATATATCATTCCCTGACTCGCATTATAACTATAGTAATTACTATGAACTAGCTCCTCCTCGCTATGTGTTGTTACTCCGCATGCAGACGCCAAGATGGCCGCCCTCGTTGTTGCCGAGAGAGGATTGTGCCACCGCCGCCGCCATCTTAACAGACACCACGACACATCGGCGCACACTCAAGCAGCAGAAACAGAAGAAATCTCCGGAAGAATATTATAATTCTGGGACGTCGTCGTCAGAGAAACTTTGATTTTTTTTTTTCAATTCTCCGCTCCCCTTTTTCTTTCCCCTCTCCCCAACGTAAGAGACATTGACCGCTGTCTGCGGATTCAGCCGCCAGGGAGGAATACTGGATGTCTGACCCGACAGTTTTGGTCAGTTGGTGGAGAGGGTAGAAGGGGGGGGTGGGGGTTCAGACCTCACGGACACTGCAGTTCTTCTGAGCGCAGCGCGCCGCCGCCGGCATCCTTGCTGAGACTACAACACACTCTGATGCAGCTTCATGTTACAGTTTCGACTTCACCATCCATACTGTTTAATGATGAGTATTTTTGTTCTATTGTTGTTGCTTTTTTTTTTTTAATTGTTTTTTTTTTGTTTTGTTTCCTATACTGTTTTGTCTAAACTGATGAATTATTATGATATATAATGGTATTTGGATTTCTTGCCAGTGTTATACTTTGACATTGAGATGTAGACGGATATGGTAGTGATCTGTTACTTTTATTTTTTCTTGTTCTTCCTTTTGTTCTTGTCTTTCTTTTCTTACATTCTTCTACCTGTCTTAAAGTCTATCTCTGATACACATGCGTCACACAATCTCTCATTTTTTGTCCATGCGCACACACACAAATTATGCATATCAATGTCATGCATACACACTTAGACACACACATGATGCATATTACTGTCATGCATACACAGTTAGACACACACATGTGTTTACAAGCATGTACACTTAAACACGAGATATCCAAGTGCATACTTAATTACGCACACATACATACACGCACACCTCGACAAACTCACTCACGCATTCACTACAAACACATACCAACCAATTTTGTTATATTTGTTTCAATTTCAACAATCTCACACGTTAAAAGCTGTTTTTGACAATTCTTTTGTTACAAGAACAAGGTTTACCTGAGCCTCAGGCTGACTTGTGAAATTGAATTAGGGCAAACAAACACAATTTAACAAAACCGACCTTAGTGCAATCCAGGAAATCAGGGAGGAGTTGTTTGAAATTTCTGTGTGTGATTAATTTTACCGTACTTGTTTTCTGTGATTTGTTTGTAGAGTTGTTGGTTTTTTCGTGTAATGAGTTTTATTTTTCATGTATGGTGCTGACTGGTTGCCATACTGTTGTTTTCCTCTATGGAATGTTTCAATAATTGTGAATGTTGACACTATTACGATGCCATACTCCTCTTGTTCAACATGTGAACACTTGGATTTTTTCCCCAGGTCTTTTTTGTGATGATCTGGAGATTTCTCTTATCAATTATTTCTGTTGCATACATCTGTTGATGTTTCTGGGTGGGCATCTTTATTATAATAGTGTCGGTCAGGTGAGGTTTTATAGCTTGGGGAATGAGATGTCTGCTCTTGAAATTGTTCTCTAGAACTCCAGTCTTGAAATTGTTCTCTAGAACTCCAGTCTTGAAATTGTTCTCTAGAACTCCGGTCTTGAAGTTGTTCTCTAGAACTCCGGTCTTGAAAT
This sequence comes from Phyllaplysia taylori, assembly GCA_032273245.1. Taxonomy (NCBI): domain Eukaryota; kingdom Metazoa; phylum Mollusca; class Gastropoda; order Aplysiida; family Aplysiidae; genus Phyllaplysia; species Phyllaplysia taylori. The sequence continues at coordinate 6,506 of JAUKPP010189262.1, forward strand.
TGTTCTGTAGAACACCGGTCTTGAAATTGTTCACTAGAACTCTGATCTTGAAATTGTTCACTAGAACTCCGGTCTTGAAATTGTTCTCTAGAACTCTGGTCTTGAAATTGTTCTCTAGAACTCCGGTCTCTATACATGCTTTACGTCCAGATATTTATGATTTCCATTTATCTCTCAAAAGGCTGGCTATTTTCAGAGGTGAGAGAGAAAAAGTTTCTTGTTAATTTGGCCTTTTTATTCTAAAAATGAAAAAAATTAAACCAGATGTTTCATTTACTTTAGATTTAGATTATAGTTTTTCATGTTCTGAATTACGCCCAAAGACAAATTTTTTTTTTCGAATAAACGAAAGTAAAGAAATGAGCCCCACATCTCGCTCCTTCCTATACCTCCTTCCACTACCAAATCGCTGGTTGTTTGGCAAAGGAGCAAATACTGAAAAGAATATAATTGTCTGTTCGCCCGTTTGTAAAATTTTGCACCTCTGCGAAATGACTGAATTCTCTGTTATCAGCCTTCTGAGAGTTTAAGTGGTGATTAAAGAAGGCACAAAGGGTTCTCCTACCTTTATGGACTCTATCTATTCATCAGGTTCTAGTGTCAATTCTTGGCCTGTTGGATCACAGTGTCTCGAAGTCTAAGTCCTCATTCACATCCTGATTGATCACCAGCTAAATGAATCTCTCTTTCTCCTACTTTCTCAATTTTTCGTCATTCTAAGGTTTTCTTTCTCTTTCTATCTCTTTTTCTCACTCTCTAACTTACCACATGACGGAAAACTGTTGTGAAAAAAGAAATCTCAGCAATTTGCCACAGCGCTTGCTTACAGCCAGGAAGGGATAATCTGAGAGGACGATAGATAGATCCACCTGTGTAGCCACGCATTTGGTGCTGGAAAAACGACCAGGGACATTTAAACTTTTCTTCATCTGTTGCCGACACTGATTTGCTTATGTGATATTGAAGTTTGGGCGTTTAGTATTTTAACCTTGTTGCTCTATGCCAAAAAAAGAAGTCAATCTCTCTTAAAACCAAGCCACTCATTCTCTCAATCAATTTGATATAAGCACACATACACACATATACCACACACACTTGCACACTTGCATACACACACACACAGACTGTACAAGCGATGACATTTGCCTCACCAAATCAGGATGGTTCGTAGAAGTTTGATTTTGAAGCAACAGCAGGGTTTTGAACTCGAGACTCTCCACTCCAACCTTTGGCAGCTGCCTCCACCGTGTGGGTTTGCACACACACAGCAATTGTTATCCGACCTAGCAGTTTTCAAACTCGCAGCCTTTCTATGTGAACGTTTTTTCAACACGTTTTTTTCCTTCTCTTGAGAAACCTGTGTAAAAATGAAGGCATCATTATTGTAATGGATTCTGTTGTTATTTTGTTCCTCTAGAGTCTCCAACTGTAGACCAGAGAGGTATTACTAAATATAGAGTGATTTTGTAGGCGCAAAGGTTCTCTTTATGGAAGCCATCTTGATGTCAGGCAAACCTCATTATTGTGGTATAATCAGCTAGCCAACCTGGCATTCTATTAGTAGACAAGAACAACTGGCTGTACTACTCGAATAAATCTGGCGTGTTCTGAGCTGCTGAACACAATGCCGGCACGTTTATTATGGGCTGTAGTGAAAAATAGTTTGGAGGGAAGCAGAAGAGTTCCTCTTCCGTATCTCGATTATTTTTTAAGCCTATGGGCCTATTTTTTTGCCACTAGTTGACGCCTCCTTTTAAATACTCTATCGTACACGCTCAGTGACTGCGAAATTTTACAAGGTTTAAAAGTATCCCTGCGCCTATGTAATGAATCTATTTTTAGTAACACCTCCATGATGTAGACTGGTATTCTCTCTTGTTATCAAAGCTGACCTAGAACAGCGTGGCGTGGCCCTCTGCCACTGCCAGGAATACCGTACTGTTCTGTACTTCAAGTTTTTGTTTCTGATCTGGACTCGTCGTTGAAGGTTTTTCCACTCTTTTTTTGTCTGTTGTTTGCAACTTGCAGCTGGCGTGGATGGTGGTGCGGGGAAGTCGTCCACCACTGTTACCCCCGAAAGCTTTGCAGCTGGTATACCACTTGGCTGCCTCCGCTCGCAGCATCCTTGGGGCAACTGGATTACTACTACACGTTGTGACCTCACTTCCTGCGCCGCAACAAAATGGCTGACTATTGCTCACTCTTGATGTAATTGTAGTGTGAGATTGGCGGACAGAGTTGTTGGTTGGTGTATGTGTGTGTGTGTGTTCCTGTGTGTGTGTGTGTGTGCATCTCTTTGTTTGTGTGGATGCATGTATTTGTGTGTGTGTGCGTGCATGCATGACTGTAGATGTGTGCAAGCATCTTTCAGTGTCTGTGTGTGTGCGTGAGCATTTCATATCGTGTGTTTCAAACTTGAGAGAAAGAATGCCAGCCTGCAAATCTCTAGCATTACAACCATGCTGATTGTTTCTATCACAGAATCGTCATGGTTACGTCATCCTGCAGTCTGCAGGGATGAGGAAATGAGCATTGGAATTCGTAGATCTGTATAATATTAACAAACATCAAACATTGTGTATCAGCATTTAAACTTTTTCTTTTTCTTCGTTCTCGCTCATTTGGACACATTCTTGATCATACTTTTATCGCCATCTTCAACTCGCAGAAAAGTATCTCTGTATGTCTTAGATGTGTGGGCCCATGGGAAAAAGCAGCTTAAGTCTCTGGATCACAATGGAGATACAGGCCAACAAAGACAATTTTTTAGATCACATGTCATTTTACAGTTCTCTTCAAAACATTATTCCTACATGTGCCCTGGATGCACTGAGCCCAAAAGCATGTTCACAAAATAGTTTTAAGACATTTTTTTCAATATTTTACCAGGTTGCTCCCTCTCTATCTTTATAGAGAACTTTCAACTTTAAATTTTCTTTTCTCTGTTTCTACTGCCGTACCCCAGCTGTAAATGAATGACTGTAACTGCAGTATGAATTATCAGAAGTTGATGAAACACTCAGCAAAATGTTCATAGATGGATGCACTCTCAGAGGCACTGGTCAGCTAAAAAGTTTTGTAGGGGACGTTAAGCTGCTTTTTCCCATGGGCCCACACAAATATCACGCATCGCTGCTATCCTCACTCATTCCTGTCTTCATATGACATCAGGGTTTCTGTAGGATAGGCTAAGTCACAGCCATACTATCCCAGTTGCTTCGCAGTCGCAGTGCAGTAGTTACATCGCAGTCGCAGTTGCTTGGCAGTCATGTTGCAGTTGTACCGCAGTTACATCGCAGTTGCATCGCAGTCATATTACAGTTGCATCGCAGTTGCATCGCAGTCATATTACATTTGCATCGCAGTTCTGTTCCATTGCAGTCATATTGTAGCTGTGTCGCCATGGCAGTCAGTCTATAGTTGGTCGTATCACAAGCCCCTTCACAGTTTCATCGCAGTCACATTGCAGTTGCATGATCTGGTGGTCTCTATCCCGCGTAGTATCCTTGGAGTTAGATCACAAGTGTGAACGCCTCAATGTAAACCTTGGTTGCCTCCTTGTTCCCCCGCTTCAGTAAAACTCCTGCAAACTACATGTTGATGATTGGCTTAGTTATTACAATAGGACAATTTGATATTACCAGTCGTCACATTTGTACTACATATATACAGTTTTAAAAGCTTTGTTGTTTCTGGGAAATCTCATCCACCTGAATTTGTTTCAACTTTCTTTTCATGCTGCGCACGTTTGACCTTATAGTATCGAAGAAGCCATAAAATATAGAAACTTATAATAAGAAGCCAAATGATTTTCCTTGTATACCAAAGCTCAGAATGGATTTTTTCAGTGTAGCTCTGCCCTTACATGCTAGCACACACAGATTTTTAGAAATATGTCTTGAAACTTAAGATCAATTTAAGATGAAAAATCCCAATCCAAACAGGTAGCTCACGAGGAGACTGTTGATTTGTCTCGTTGCCTTTAAACAAAATTATGTGTTTGTGTCAGAATATCTCTGAGGCATCTACACGCATGAGTTGCACTCTCATTGCCATTGCGAACAATCTCTTCAACAAATTATGCTGCAATTCAACAAACTTTGTGACAATTCAACAGGTTATGTTGCAATAAAAAAGGAGATTGGATACATTCTAATGCGCTGAAGTGATGTACATGTATTGTGTTTCAGTAGACAGATACGATTTTGATGCACATACTCTCTGGCGACTAGCTTTGTGGTTGTAGAGTCACATGTTATTACCCTCTGTACATCTATTTTGCTTAGTGTTTTTAGAACCAATCCAGCATTTGTGGTGTAGTGGTTGAGCTTTTTCTCTCACACACTGAAGATGTAATGTCAACTTCCCTATGTGGAAGTTTTTTTTTAGCTGTCTCCATCTTTCTGCTGGGATGTTGTGTCCCTCTCAGCCTGGGTCCACCCTGACAGGCAAGGTAGAAGGGGCCCGCCTCTTAAATGACTTTATAGTGTTGCAAGTTGTGTAACAGGAAAAACCAGTAACAACTTATTGTAATGAAGAGAGAGAGATGTAACCCAGGCAGGATTGAAGGAGCCGGCCTCTTAAATGACTTAATAGTGTTGTTACGAGTTGTGTAACACGAAAAACCAGTAGAAACTTTTTATGATAAATGGAGGGAGCTGTAAGCCCATCTTCATGATACCTATCATGTTGTATTTGATCAGTCATTTTCGTGCCTGTTTCCTTAGACGCACGCAGTTCTAGAAAGTGTTGTGATATAATAAGGTGGTGACGAGTTTGAGTCGAGCTATGGATATGGATCTCTTTCGTTTTGTTTCAGTTGTTACCTTGGCAACGATAAAGCCTCCAATCACCTTTACTTGACCCCGGTGATGTATGTGGTCAGTTTTATCGTTGTTGTGGTGGTTGTTGTCCAACATTCTCTTGAGCATACCCACTCCCTCCCCCCTCCCCAACCCCTCCCCCCCACCCTGACCTTGTTTTCTTCTGTTCATCTGCACTTACGACGACATGAACTGATTTTCATTCACACCCGGCCCTCTGCCCCTTTTTTGGAGGGTGCACAGGTTAGTACAAGTGGTATTAAATATGTAGTTTTGAGAGTTGTCGGGGATTCCTAACTTAAGGGAGAACTAAGGACAGCATTGGATGAAATCTGATCAGATGAAATATAAAACGAGGAGTCAGTTAAAGTTATTTGTCTATCGAGGCACCGGCTTATTTGGCTGTTTTAGCCTCTGGTGTAGCGAGGAGATTACATTGTTAGGCTGTGAAGTTTCAAAGTCTCGACTCTTTTCGGCTGCGAGTCGAAGAAGTCTTTATATTTTTTGGTTGTGGGCCCACAAAATTAGACTCATTTTGAGGGATGGATATTTTTAAGGAATATTATTTCTGAGTTCATGCTTTTATCATTGTCATTGAGGACAAAGAGAAACAATCAGAGCTCTTAATCGTAACTGTCAACCTACTTTACATTTCATTAATGCTTCGTTTTTAATTCATTTATAGCGATTATGCCAAGATAGCTCAGGATTTCTTTTTGGCCAGCTGTGTTTCTCGCTACATAGTTGTAACTTAGGCCTCGTGTCCACCCAATGTGCGTCTCATCACCAATCCCATGAGCTTGGCTCGAGAAGATCAAAGTGTTGCCTCCCACGAAGTAGGCCAGGAGATCACATCTTGTCTTTGTGTTGTGAACATATATAGATTATTGTAACGTATTAAGGAGGACGTAAAACTCATAAGATCATTGTATTTTTGTAGTGAATGGTGTAGTAAGGACTTTCTCTGAAAAACAAATGGCGACCGTAGCTGTCAAGATTGCAGTAGAGCATTATAATAAAGATATTGTTATAGAATTATATTTTACCCGTGAGATGTATGGTATAGACGTAGCCAGCACTGCACGAATGGCACTATTTAGTTTTCTTATTTGTGATATATTTTACTGAGACTATTTTGGTTCGAACACGGGCTATAGAGAAAAGTCAGTTATTTCTGCTGCGGCTGGTCTGTCCTCATCCTCCCCCCCCCTCCCCATCCCCTCCCCCCTCTCCCTAAACCATGCACCAGTGACTTTGTGAGGGCATAGAGAAACAACCCTCCTGCCAGTTACTTTACCTCTCGCATGATCTCCACTTACCTCAATATTGTTTCGGTTGTTGTCTTTGTTCTTGGATGAATCGTGATGCTGTCGTCTACCACAAACTGTTAAGAAACGGAACAGAATCTTTTCTTTTATCAGGGACTACATGAGTCGTCTTCTCCGCTATCGTGACCTCTCAGTCGGTGTGTTTTGAGTTGTCGGCTCCCGCTGATGCTAGAACAACACTGAAGACAAAACAAAGAAAGAAAATGTTTTTTCCAACTACCTCTGAATTCTGACCACTGTGTTGTGTTAAATTTAAAACATTTATAATGGTTGTTGCGTTTGGTCTCCTTTTTTGGTTGGTCTTTCTCTCTTTTCTTTTTTTTTTAAAGCTTACTATTAATCCCTAGTTCGACACAGGCGAGTGCCTGAGTTACTTTTGACATGAGACAGGTATCTTTATTCTTATTACATTTGCCAAATTTTGTTGTATGCGTGTACGAGCTTGTTAAGGAGTCGTTGTCGGGAAACACAGAAAGAAAACTTTTTAACAAATGGATAAACTGTAAACGTGGAGAACGGTAGGGGTTGTGGATTTTTCAGTTGAGACAATAGCCGTTCTCCCCTTGTTTGAATTTTCTCAGGACTTTTTTTTGTGTATTTCGTGACAAATTTGTGTATTAACACACTCTCGCATCAAGCTCTTGGGTCTGTTTAACTACGTATACGTGTGTTTAAGTAGGGCTATTACCCCTCATCATGGCTTTTGGATCTTAGTGTGTCGTATGTTGGTGTATCGGAACACGACCCTGTGTGTTGTAGCAGTCGTCGTAGCCTCGCCGTGTGAGCCGCCGCCGCCGCCGCCGTGCTTAGCCCACCTCCCGCTCTGCGCATCGCCTGAGAGATGTGGGTTACATACCCAACACTTCTCTTCCCCCCCCTTCCCCCAATCCCCAATCCCCAATCCCCCATCCCCCTCTGATGTTTGCCCCCACACCTCATGGTCATCTCATCCGCCTCCTTCTCGCTAACCTCACTACTACTACTGATGTATAATGATAATAACCATGTCTTGTTTCAGTTTTGACGAGGATAATTTTTTTTTGTTCCTTCTTCTTCATGTTATTTGTTTTATTTTCAAGTATAATATACTTGAGTGTTTAATTTATGAGGATCATGATGACAAGCACTATGATTATGATGATAATGATGACGATAATTATGATAATAATGATGACGATGATTATGATAATAATGATGACGATGATTATGATGATGAACACAAGCATGCAGAAAAATAACATACGGGTGACTCCATTTATTCGTAATCATTTCTCTGTACTCTTCAACTCTTCCCCCCCCTTACCCCTCCCCCCTCCCTCTCTCGGAACACTGATTTACATGTGACTACTGTGTATATATATTTATTGGTATATATAGCGTGTGTTGGGGCCCCAGACCCCCCCTGTGCATACATAGTTCACTCTTATTGGATCTTTATGATGTTATGAGATGATACCGATAGATTCATTGAAATGTAATGTTGTCATGTAGAGTCTTCACCTGTGCACTTGTAGACAGCCTGTGGGCACACACACACACACACACACACACACACACACACACACACACACACACACACACACACACACACACACACA
>JAUKPP010189817.1:0-15722 GCA_032273245.1 Phyllaplysia taylori
ATTTGATCTTTAGAAGAAATTAATTTGTAATTCTACAATTGTCCATGTCATGAATTATTTTACTATTCTGTGAAGCGTCTTGAGCTTGAACATTTTTAAGGGAAGGTGCTATACAAATACCATTATTATTATTACATATTGTATTATTATTAACAGTGCACATGATGAAACAGAAACGAAGACTACAATAATAACATAAACAAGGAAGAGGTAGGATCTGCCAGCAGGGTCCATTTCCCACTGGTACATTTTAATCAGCAAGGCACGGAAATACATGTACATGATGTATGCATGTCTTAAATTATTAATATCAAAATAGCTGAGAACATTTTACTTCATACTGTACATAATCACACATGTAATAGCAAATATTCCTATCCCCGTGAGCATGAGAACAGAAGCAGTAATTCAGTTCACACAAGGAGAAAAAAGAGATGGGAAATACAAGAGAATCTTGAATCGTGGCATGGGCAAGAGGGCACCAGGCTAGGGTATGAACACAGGAAGGGGGAAGAGGGAAAGCAAGTATCCAGATGAAGAAAGAAAAAGTGCTTTTGTTTTGATAACCAGTTTTATGTCCCTTGCGACACTGTAAGGTCATTTCAGAGATCGGCTACCTTGACCCAGCCGGTCAGGGCTAACCCCAGCTGAGAAGGAAAAAATCCAGCAGAGAAAAACGCAGATCGTCAAAACATGGGATTGAACTCCAGTCTTCCGCATGATAATCATAGGCAAAGAGCCTAACCATTAGACCATAGACACCAGTGAAAAAGTGCTTGATTAGACATGAACTGGAACAAATATATATACATGTGTAGGACAAAATGAATGAACGAGTAAAAAAAAAAAAAATTGGAGAAAATCTAGGAAGGCTATCATAAAAAATTGTCACAAAGATTGAACTTAGAAGAAATGTATATTTGCTTAAATGAGTTATTGGCAGTTTAAAGATAAAACAGAAATATTTATATATTTGCTTATACAGTAGTCTTTGCCTAAATACACTCCAAATAAATGCACGCTCCGCTCAAATGCACACCATCCTCATGGTTATGACAGATTTTCACTAAATATAATTTGTGTGTATAAATGCACGCTCCGTCTAAATGCACGTTTTAAACTCTCCCCAGCACCGTGCATTTAGGCGGAATGGGAGACTACTGTATTACATGAGTTATTGGCACTGTTTTCATCTGGAATTCATTTTCAGAAATTGGTAGTGGTTAGGAACAATATTTTCAGCATAATCATTATCTGGGAATGTCTTGTCACTATAACATTACGTATGAACATCTCTCACTTTATGGTCCCTCCGACAAGTACAATGTATTCTGGCAGCTTCTATTTAGTCTCTGGTTTGGTTTCTAGTTTTAAGTCCCTTGCAACATTGTACAGATGATATTTTCTGGATGGACGAATAGATTTATATAAAGATATTGATGCAGTAATAACATAATATGGTAGGCCACACAGAATTTTTTCAGTTAAGATAACCATGGTGCTAAAACGGCTGAAGGCTGACTCAACTATGAATTAATATCCATGCCAACATTCTCACTGAAAAAATAACAAAGTGGTATTTTGTGCTCACACAATACATGTACATAGCATAAAAGCCATTATCAGTCAGATAAAATTGAGAAGACAACCACACCTATGAATTCATTTTGGCATGGGATACTCAAATGTTAATTCAGCTGCAGGGAAATACGAATGGAATAGTTCAAAGTTTCTGTAACACATACCATGCACATCTGAAAAGAAATACTTGAAATGAAAAAAGATAAAACATAATCACAGCAGTAAGTACATGCACAAAATAGGGGCATGATGAAATATTTGAAGATTTCACAAACAAAACAATATCATTTTATACTGATGGCAAAAAAAAATCACAAACTCTAAACTTGGACAATTTCTATGCTGCAAATCTACTGTTGAAATAGAGATAATTTATTTGTAAACAGAATGAAGATCATGAACAGAGTACAGATTCTAGCAGTAGTAGACTTTGTGATGGTGCGACTTCAGATGAAAATTCAACCTCCTATTGCTTAGTTACAGCAGAAAAAGACTGGATGCGTCTTTGCTTACATGAATTTATTTTTTAACATTGCTATTTTTTCCTCTTTCAATAGTCATAGGCAAGGAAGGCTCAAGACTTCCAGAAGCAGCCATTGGAGGCTAATGCAAACCTAAAACAAAGATGGATTTAATCAGTACGAACATAGTAATGATATAGAATTATAATTGAAAAATGACTTTTTCAAGTAGCTATCTCATTACATGTTTCTCTAGGGCCAACACAACATTGCTGTTGATGTCAAAATTGTCACCCCTACCCAAGTAAGAACAAGGTAAATTGGAAAAGTTTTTCACACTTGCTAAGCATTCAACAAGGGCAATTCAAAATTTACAGTTTGTAGTTTTAAGCATTATGTACATCAGCACCATTTACATTATCAATTTGGAAGAAATAAAGCAGTGTGTTCTTGATATCATCCCTTTCCCAACATATACAGTGAACCAAACCTAATCACATAGAAATCACTCTCTGGAGAACACATGAAGCAGACAATCAAAATCTAACATTTCCTCTCTGCCCTGACAGGTAGTCGTAACAGGTGTTTTCATAATTTCAAAGAAGACAAAAATTAAAAAAAAAGGAAAATTTTTCACAAAATATAACAAGGGTCTCTCACCAACACTGCATACATGTACTTATTAACGATGAGATATAAAGAATAATGCAGACTCGATCATGGGACGAAATGCATTTTCATGGGAGCCAACTTGATCATGAGATTTTTAAAATAATTAATTGGACCCCATACAATGCTATTTCCATTTAGGTTTGGTTACAAGTTTTACGTCCCCTGCAACACTGTAGGTAATTTCAGAGACGGGCTACTTCAACCCTGCCTGCCAGGGCCAACCCAGGCTGTGAGGAAAAAAATCCCAGATCCTCCGTGCCTGGGATCAAACTTGGATCTTCCGCATGACAGGCAAAGAGCTTAACCATTAAAACCCAAGCGCCGGTCGCTATTTCCATCATTTCATCAAGAAATGCAGTCTTAATCCCTTACAATAGAACAATTCAAAGCAAAGACAATAGGTGACTATACAGTAGACAGTTTGAGTATTCCCCAGTCAAAATGCTATGTTATGAGGACCTACTCTACAACTGAGACCCATTTTGGTTGTTTGTGAACCATTTCATTCCTTATCATTACACACACATGATAACAACACTGATGTCAGGTTTCAAGGTTGGAAGGCGGCGATTGAAAAATAAAACAGATTGTGTTCAACGTTAGTACGTGTGTAGCTTAATTTTGAGAATAGAGTCAGGTCAGGGTGGAGTCGGCTTCCATTAATTAAAGACGTGGCAAAATCCATGCAAAAAAAATTAAGCTGATGCCTCGATGCTCAGCTATGTGGGACTTTGTAAGCTTAGTTTATTGTGAGACTCTTTACATACCCAGTCCATGTCACAAAATGTTCACAAAGAAGGTGGCAAAGATTGGCAAAGAAGCCAGGGAGAACAGAGGAGTCACAGGCTAAGCAAAAACATCCTGAAATCCAGCAATTCTCCCCAGCATATAAATTGCTCAGGATGAAGACAAAAGGTTTATATGGAACATTTCTGAGAAAGTTCCCTCTGCTGCTAACTCGGTTAACAAGCAGCAGATGGGAAAGGTGTCGGAAGCTGTCCTTGCCTACCTCCAACTGTTCAAACACAGCCCCGGAGGTCCAAAGAAACCAAGGGTGTCCAAGAAGACCGGCTTAATTTCTGTTTCTTTCCCTATACTATTTTTACCTGACCAGGTGGAGGACTGGATTTCAAAAATCAAACCAGAGGCTGCAGACGTCATCCAGGGTCGAGGACGTAAGCTAGTGGAAAAGACCTACTTGGACTATGAGAAGCAGACCCCGGATACCCTGCCTGCCTTCCTCGCCTCTCCTGTCTGCTCTTTCGATTGATAGACTGTCCTTTTTATAACCAAGGCATTTTGTAACCTCTATCACCAATGAGTTAATAATCGAGTTGGACAAAGCCCAGAAAATGTTACAATGTAAAAAGACATTATTACTTCAGTGGGTGTCCTCTTTGAGATAATATCCCTTGGATAGCAGACTGCAACACTTGGTCGAGAAGACCATAAAACTTCATCAGTAACTGTTTAACAACCAAAATAAGAAACCTGACGAACTGCAAACATTTTTTAATTCAAACATTTGTCCACTCCTGGAGGATACTGATAAGCCAAAACTCTAAGTCTACGACTAACATGACTCCTCCATCAGCTGCAGTAGCAAGCAGGGCATGTTTCAAATGTAGAAATCTAGGAGATGAAAACATGCAACTGAAAGAAATAATCTCAATATTACAAAAAGAAAAACATTTTAGTAGTTTTGAATTTGAGGAAGAAAGTTTACATTGGAAAATGATCGCAAAAGACTTGAACAGGAAACAAACATGACCAAGAAAAGTTAGTCAAAGTTGGAGCCAAAAGTACTGGTGGAAGCGGGAGAGAAAGAGTGTGTGTGTTTTGTATACATCGAGTTTTGCGAGTGCAAAAAAACTGCAGTTCAACAACGTAATTGAAGCCCCAACACAAAATCACAACGAGAGCTTTTGGAATACGGTTGTCCACCTTGAGATATTGCTCGTGCCTTTCTCTTCGGTTGTGTGCTCGGCATGCCATGGCAAGGTGGTCCTTCAACAGAATGAACTGTCAAGCAGGGGACTAAATGTCATGCTTGAAGTTCATTGCAGCTCGTGCGGGAGAATCAGCCAAACATATACGCCACGAATGACAAGGCAAAATACACAGGAGGTGAACAGGGCATACGCTGCGGCTAGACTTGCTGTAGGCACTCGATCCTCCGGAGGTTCTGCGAGGTGATAGGGTTACCCTGTCTCTCCCTCAAGGCCCACCAGAGCATCCAGCAGGAGGTACACAAGGAAGCTCAACAGAGCCTTCAGTCAAATCTCGAGAGAGCGAGAAACATTGTAAAGGACTTGTACCAGAAAGTCCAAGGATTTTATAATTTAGCAGTGACTTATGACGGCATATGGCACAAGAGGGGGCACACGTCCTTGCATGGAGTGGCTGGGGTGATCTGTGTTGTCACTAGCTTGGTACTAGATGTCCACGTCCCGTCACTGCATTGTCAGGAGAGTAATCCTGTCCTGACTGCATTATATTTCATTTGATGTGTCAACATGTATTACAGCTCGGGTCACTTCCAGAAAGATGGCGAGCGCTTTCAGGGTTAATAATTTACATGTACTTTTTTTCATACATACCTCCTGTCATTATAAATTCTGTTTATTTTCCATATCATGAGCCATCAGGCTTTTATCTACTCTTCCCATCTAAAGTTGACTGGTCTGATAACAGCTGACCACCTTCCTCAAACACCTGACATACCTGCTATTATGTGCACATTGCTTCATTCAGATAAGTCCACAATTCACCAATATGGGTCTCAACTGTACAACTCCCTCCCTTCCCCCAAAGACAGCCTAGCCAATTGGTCTATATGAACAGCAAAACATGATACAGATTAACTATAAAAGGAAACCCTCCATCAAGTGCCAGTATCATGATGCCTTCTTCACACAATTTATGTCTCATCATAGCTATACAGTTATTGCTTCACCATTTTTGCCCATGTGTTGATAAGACCTCAAGGAAGATCTGGTAACTGAGACAAAATAGCCTTTGCCTGCTGAACATGGACAACCCTTAATCATTTCAGTATCACCACTACGAAGTAAATAAAAATAAGACGGATTTCACGGTAACAGAGTGAAAGACAGTGTGGAGGTTACTTGTTTGATATTTTTGTCCTTGTTTGTTGTTTTATGGTTCTCTTGAGTTGTTTCAATAATTTCTGAGCTTATTAAACATGAAAATAAAAAAAAGAAGTGTTTTAATTGTTCCTTTGTGTTTGAAATCGCGTCTTTTGTGGAATTTGAAAAATTTTGTTGTCGATTTGGAGGCTATTTATGTCGCACAGCCTGCCGTCAGTCCCCGAAAACTCCAGATCGATCCGGGTACTTATTGGTCCGCGAAGCCGAGGCTAAAAATTACTCATTTTGGCGCACTCATTCATTCCGTTAGCGTCTTCAGAAGAAGGTGAGTGTTTTGTAGCTTTGTTTAAGCGTTCTAAAATGTCAGTCGTCAGCGTTCGAAACACTCCTGTTCGATTCATTCAGAAAGCAAATCCAATTAAGGCATAATATATCCTTTCTGTTCTTTAAATGGTGTTCCGCTAGTTACAATATGATGTCCAAGAACCTATTCAAGAAGTAAACAGATGACGTAGGGCCTAAAAATAACTGTTCAATCCGTTAAGACTTAGTGAATGTCTGAAATGGACTTTCTGTTGTGAATGGGGGAGGTTCAGTCTGTGACAAGCGAATCGAACGGGGGCGCGGAGGTTGCAAACGGGGGGAATTCAGTCTGAAAAGCGAATCGAACCGGAGCGTGGCGGTTGCGAACGGGGGGAGTTCAGTCTGACAAGCAAATCGAACGGGAGCGTGGCGTTCTTACTGCTTGTTTATATGCATTGTTTTTACTCTATTCAGACATTTTTGCTTGTTTTTGGGGGGAGGGGGGAGTTGTTGTTAGACATTGTCAGTGTAGCCAAGTGAATTTTAAAAATAGCATTTAATCAATACAACAACAATTGCATTTATTATAGCACCTTACTAAATTAATTTTCCATTCTAGAGAATGAGATCATGTTGTCTTTAGCATATAGATCTATAGTCTATAGGCTACTGTGAAATAGATCACTGTTGTCAAATCTTCAAAACAGTCAAGTATTATTGAAATTTTGCCTCTCCAATTTTTTTTTCCTCAGGTAGACCCAAGATGGTATGGTATATGTATTACATAATGTTTATGGATAGATATTTTGCATTCCGTAGTCAAATTTTCTACTTTGGGTGTACTTTGAGTTCCTATACATATTTCAGTTATAAATAAGATATATGCATGCAGACATGAACATACCATACTGTTATAAAGCAATTTTAATGTTTTTTCAATTCACTCTCATCCTCAGAATCAGATGGAGACGCAGGCAGGACAATAAATAAAATGAGGGGAGGAGAGTCCTGGTGAAGTCGCAAGCAAGAGGCCGAGGGATATGACAGAAGAGGAGAGGCGGGCTCATGCAGCTGAACTTCGCCGGAAATCTCGGGCTCGGCAAACCCCGCAGAAGAAGAGGTGGGTTAAAGTAAAAAATTCGGAATACCAACGACAGCACCGGCCGAGGCAGAAGGAGGTCCTCGGCTTGCCAGGAACCCCATCCAGACCAGTCACCCCACCAGGTGAACCCTTGCCCCCAGCAAATGCCCTTCCATCCCTTGCCTCCATTTCTCCTGCCCCATCCCATCCTCAGCCCCATCCCACCTTGACTCCCAAGCCCCATCTCCACTACTGAACGCACTGGATTTATGCAGGTCTGTCCCGCTTCGTCCAGTTGCGTTCACAGCAGCCACCGCAGATGCCACTCCAGCGCGGGCCAAGAAGACGACACAAAATTTGACATCCACAGTAAAAAGAGGAATCAAATCTAAAGTCAAGTCGGCGAGGGAATATGCCGAGGTCGTCGGGAGTCTGGCAACACCTCGGATGCCAGAAAAGCGGAAGACGCTCCATGCTGCTGGTGTCACCACCAATGGTTCTGATGCCACACCTGTTGCAGCCCCGAGAGAAGTGCCTAGACTTGCCTCTGTGAGAAGGCGCTTATCTCATGCACATAGAGAAGTCCAGGTAACTGAATTTTATGTGATGTTAAGACAGTTCTCTCCTTTATCATCCTCAGGAATTTTATGTGCGCCAAGATGTTACGCGGGTTCTCCCTCACAAGCGTTATGCTACAAAGGCTGGCCCTGGTCGCATCATGTTGATGACCCTGAAAGAGGCATTCATTTTGTTCAAGGTGAGAAGAATTTTAGCAAAAGGGATTCTTTGCTTTCATAGTTTTTAAACTTTTGGTAATTAGGTTTCTCATACATGGTATTAAAATCTATGCTCATGCTTTTCCTGTTTCAACTCTCTCTTTTCTATCCTCGGACCTCGACTTGAGCTGAACTGTTTTAGTTTCTAATGTGAATCCATCATGTTTGCTAACTGTGCTCCCTTGTTTCCCTTTTTTGTTTTCTAGAAGGAAAACCCTGAGGCATAAGTTGGGTTCACAAAGTTTACTCTCCTTCGCCCTAAGACCGTGCGACTGGTTGGGCATTGTGCATGTACTGCCTGAATGTGCGCCTAAAGAATGAAGTCCTCAATAGAGTTATGGCAAGGAACCTGGAGGATTTCCGCATGCAGACTGAGACGCACATGCTTGACATCTTGCTGTGAGAGAAGGAGCCTGGAAAGGACTGGCATCATCCTGCCTGCCTGCCTTGAAGGTAGTTATTGTCTTTTCTTCAATACTTCAGACATAGTATGAATAACAGTTTGTGCATGAAATATATTTCCTGTGTTGTTAATTTAGTGATGCATATTCTCCAATGCTCCTTTTATTTATTTATTTCTTAAAAGGGAAATGTGATTCCTGCAAGGACCTTTCGAGGCTCGTCAGGAAATTCACCAGGTACCAGGACACGCTGGTGGAATGGCAGCACTGGGAACGTGCCCAAATTGATGGGAGGACCAAGCTGGAGTTGCTCTCTAAGTCAGGCACACTAAGGTAATTTTATGTTGTTTCATATCTTCTAAAACTGCTCTTCGGTTAAAAGAACAAGTTGAAAAGACTAAAAGTGACTTAGACACTGCATTCTGTGTCATCAATGACCTTCAGTCATCCCATAAGGACGTGATCAGTGTGTTGCATGAGCAACTCAGTGAGAAGAACAGTGCACTTGAGGAGTCCAGACAATGTTTCCAAGTTGAGATAGGGACTCTAAAGAATTGTGTAAAAGCAAAGGATTCTTGTAACGCCAAGGATGTGAAAAAAAATCAATAGCCTCAAACAGAAATTAGCATCCAGAGATGCTAAGATCAAAAGTCTAGATATAAGAAACACGAATCGCTCATTCAAGCAAAAAAATTATACAATTTCTGCTCTCAGGGAAGAGAATAAAAAGATTATATCAGATTGTGGGAAACTTGAGTCGAAAGTGCATTCATTGGAGCGCAGCGCAGAAAAACTGAGGCAGTCCCTAGAGGAGCTTTCTGAGAGACACATTCGCAACCAAAAAAGGAAATCTTGACTGAAATTGCGGCTGCGGCAGCTACTACTGAGTCGCTCTAATGCTGAAGACATCCAAAATTTAAATGCTCAGCAAGAGCAAGTTATCAAAGACATGGAGGAATACATTTCATTCTTGGAAAGTGAGGGGAAAACCAGTGTGCCCATTAACATTGCCACATTCGAGAATGGAAAGTACACCCCTGTTTTGAGAGAGGTGTGTATGACACTTCTCACGAAATGCAATGTTTCCATGAAGAAGTTGCCATGGGCAGTGGATATCATTCTTCGAAGCTTGGCGGTGTTGGCCTCGACAGGATCCCCAGCGCAGCAACCCTCAGCAGGATGCTTGTTGACACAAATGTCATTGCATCTAACCAAGCCATTGCAGAGATGTCTAATAATGATGCTGCCTCGGCCACCGGGAATGTCCTGCACCAGGATGCAACAACAAAATTCCACAAGCACTTCGAAGGAATGCAGGTATGTCTGTTTTAAAATTCACTTGCCTCTCTCTTCAGTATTTTTTTCAATTTTGATTCATTTGCTGCTACAATTAAAATGAATTATCCTTGTTTAGTATTTGCAACCACCCATGTGTGTTACTTACCCTGTACTGTCAACTCCACTTGAGATAATTTTCAGTTAAGTTTAAATCCTTTTCTCAAGTCCCATACTCTCCTCCTTTTTAAGTGAATGCATGAAAAATGTAATTTTGAAGGAATGGTGAGGTAAACAAAAATACACGTTGGTTGTGCATTTCACATTTCTCTCTATAAAAATGCAAAAAAGACTAAATTAAAAAAGGGATACATGTATGTTTTATGGAAAGCAAATCTGTTGCCCCCCCCCCCCCCCTCCTGAATAATCTTTTAATCAGGCATGCTCTTGCTTTTGTGTTATTCTTTTCCTCCCACCCCCGCCCGTATCCTTTTTCATAGTGGTCCCTCAACTGTTTTTGTTACAAATTTCTTCCTCTCAGACAAAAAGATACAACGCATTTTTTTTGGGTCCGAGCATGGCAAGGGTGAGGCGGATGGCGAGACTGGTGTCATCAACCAGGCTGTTGACAGGGCTGTTTCAGCGGGACGGCTCAATGTGAAAGGAGCAGTGGACCTGTTCAACTGGTGTGGCAGGGAACTGAGCAGGGTTCAGTCTACTTTCTGCCGGGACTTTTACCTGGTTGGGAAGGTGGGCATAGTGAGGGACCGCCCAGAGACCAACGTCATCACTATTCCTGGCACCAGGCGCATCCACCAGGCCGAGAGGGTGTCAGATTTTATCATCAAGACCCGCAACCTAGCCTGCTTCTGCCCTGACGGCAGAGAAGACAAGCCAGGCTGCATGAATGAGCCCTACACTGGCCCATTCAGTGTGACGAAAATTAAGCATTGGTGAGCCTGACTTTATTAGTTGCAAATTGAAACATTGAAGAACATGCTTTTTACCAATGTGCCAAGATCTTCAAATATGTTGAAATTGCTCACACACTGATACATATATATATATATGTCTGTTCCATGAAAACAGCCGACCCACTCTGAATGAAGGATTCCTGGAAGAGCCCCAGGAGCCCCAGTCTTCCCCTCCAGCACCACAGCCTTCCACTTCAAGAGGAGCACCACAAGCCTGACCAGCCCCTGCCAAGAATTGGGGACTTTGTGGCAGTAGAAGGGGACTTTGTGGCAGTAGAAGGGGACTTTGTGGCAGTAGAATACACTGTTGGGAAAAAACAGCTGACCTACAATGCTGTGGTGAGTTGATGGATTATGATGGAGTGGAGCTGGATACAAATGTAGCTTTGTACAGTCTTGTTCAAATTTATGCATTCGTTCTTTATATTTCATAGAATTATGATGGCTGGTCAGTTCTAAGATGGGTTTTTTTTCTATACTTCTAAAAAGTGTCATGTGTATGTGTGTGTGTACGTATGTCTTAACCCCTTTGTGACACTATTGACGTACCTGGTACGGCATTTTTGTTAAGGCGTTTTATGTGACAAGATGCTGCTGTGACTTGCCCCTTATGACGTACCAGGTACGGCATTCTTTCTCTTCGCGATACTAAACCATAGAGGCTAGATAGCGCAAAGGCGATTGCAGATTCGGATTCAGCGATACTTTTTACCTACGAGTAGAGCTCTCTTGTATCAGAGATCGCACTTGGTAGATTTATAGCCCGGATTGAAGAAGCGAACAAGAGTGATTGTTCTTTTCGATGTCAGCTGTTAGTGTTATTGTTTACATCTGCACATCGCTACATGATGGAGCCATCAACTAGCTCTGAATCTATGGAAAAGAAAAGAAAAACCAAGCAACTGTTTGATAGAACTGATGTTCTAAGATTTCTGCAGGATGATAGTGACGATGAGCACTGCTATGAGGACTCTGGTAGCGAGTACGAGCTTCCTAGAGGTGACAGGAGATCTAGATCTAGGTCTCATTCTTCATCAAGCAGTAGTGATGATAGCTCTGACAAGAGCAATCCTGAACCTTGAACTTGACTCAAATTGATGTATTCATAAAGTTCGTTCATTTTCCTTCAATTTGATCTATATATGTTTGGGGGGGTTTTCAGAAATAAATGTGTAAGAGCACAACATCTGAGACTGGTACATTTTTTGTGTGAATGCCTGCGTCAAATAGTGTCACAATTTCCCAAATTTAAGTGATCGGTGAAAAGCAAAATGACCTTGCGTCACGAAAGGGTTAAGTAGAATTTCACTTCAAGTAGTACTTGATCTATATCTGCGCATTTGTTCACACTTTTCACATTTTTTATTTGCCAGGTCATCCCCCCACAGGAGCCTCTTGGGGAATCAGAGCTTCTTGTGTCCTTCATGAGGAAGCAAGGGGACTCTTATATATTTCCAGCCTTGCCAGAAGTTTGTGTGATTCAGATGGAGGAGCTCGTTGAAGTTCTGCCCCCGTCGATCATTGACAACAGGGGCAGATATTTCTTTCATTAATTTCTTTTTGTTTTGTTTTATTCATTTATTTATTTATTTATTTTTATTTTCCTTTTTGTTTACTTTGTGTTTTCTTTATTCTTATTCCAATACATATTTTATTACAAGATCAATGTGAAATTGTGCCTGGACATCAATTCATGATGGATGGATGTGAATTCTTGGATTCTGTGTGATATTTAAGGTATGGTTACCATTTTCCCAATATCTTTTTTATCCTGCCTTTGCTGTCTTTCTAGTTGAGATTTTTGGATTCCTCTTTGAAAGAGCTTTAATTTGATATAAATATGTTAATATTTGAGAGAGTCCAAAATTTTCAAAAAAATTGAAGAAGTGGGAAGTCTCTGAATCTTTACCGTGAAATCCGCCCTATATTAACAGCAAAACATGATACAGATTAACTATAAAAGGAAACCCTCCATCAAGTGCCAGTATCAAGCTGCCTTCTTCATACGAATTAAGTCTCATCATAGCTATACGCTATACAGTTATTGCTTCACCAGTTTTGCCCATGTGCTGATAAGACCTCAAGGAAGATCTGGTAATTGAAATAAAATAGCCTGTG
This sequence comes from Phyllaplysia taylori, assembly GCA_032273245.1. Lineage (NCBI taxonomy): Eukaryota > Metazoa > Mollusca > Gastropoda > Aplysiida > Aplysiidae > Phyllaplysia > Phyllaplysia taylori. Next base: position 12,753 of record JAUKPP010189817.1, read on the forward strand.
CCTGCTGAACATGGACAACACTTAAACCACTTCAGCATCATCACTACGAAGTAAATAAAAAATAAGATAAACTACTTGGAATCTTCCCAAACTTGGAAAATGATAAAAAAAAAAAATTCTACATTTTTCCTATTCATCCCCTATTCCTCCCCTAAGCCCTCCTACATGATAAGACTTAGGGCATAAAACACGCATGACAATGTGCCTGAAAGTAAAAACATGTTCTCTGATCAGAACTACAAACCCTGTCAAGACCCTGCACTGGTTGGCCGAAGCAGAAAGACAGCATCTGTCAACACGTAGTAGGAATGTTTTAAGTCACCCTCACACAGGTATGGAAGTCGAGTGAAACGCTCCACATCAAACCCAGCTTGCAGGAAAATGGTGAAGAAATGCTCCACTTCTTCCTCAAAGTTGCTGCCACGCACACGAAGGAATTCCGATGGCTCATGAGTTCTTGAATCTGAAAATAAAAATTCATCGTCAGAGAAGGTAGAACAAAAAATTCATTTGGCACTAACAAAGCAGGAATAAGCAGAACATATCAATATGAAAAAAAGGAGAGAAAAAAAGTGAGAATAGGGAGAAATATTGCTTGAAAAACATACAAATGAAAAGAATCTTTTCTCAATTCAAAGGAAAGGGCAATTAAAATACTCAGTATGCATTGGAAGTAATTCTGAATAGTGATACACCATATCTGTGAATAAAGAACCCAATTTTGCTAAACTAAAATAAGTACAAGTCCTTTCCAATGTGAGGCAGACATGAGCTTTTCAGCAGTACATGTGTAGTCAAATCTTGATAAACAGCCAGCCCTGCACAGACTAAGGTTTTGCCAGTGCATGAAAGGTATCGTTTGGCTTGCTTTTGCCAGTTTTACGTTCTTTGCAACACTACAAGATTATCTAAGAGACAGGTTACTTTTCACTCTGCTTGTCAGGGCCACCCAGAGCTGATAGGGATGAATCCAGATAGAAAAGTGCAGATAATCCGCAAGTTGGATTGAACGCATGTCTTCTGCATAAGCAAAGAACCTAACCATTGCACCACAGACACTGGTATATACGTGGTGCAACTAGCCCAAATGAACCGTTGTAAGCCCCATTTTGGCCCTGTAGAGTTATTGCTATAACCAGAAAGTAAGTATGGTTGTTTCCCTATTATATAATGGCAAAAAAAAAAATCTATCTTGCTATCTCAACTAGGATCCGGGATATTTTTTCGAAATTTCCCCACGGGGATAAATAAAAGTCATTTTCATTTTTTCAAGAACAACACAGAAAAGAGAAGAGAAACGGCTTTGAACTTGGACAATGTATTTTTGTAAGCTGTCCCCATAGAAAACACTGTACAATTTAAGACACAAGGCGTCCACTTTTGCGAATGTATCTGTAATAAAAACATTCAGACATGAACCGTTATAAAAATAATTACTTCTGAGCACCCAAACTGATTTTGCAGGGCTTTTTCTCCACTTAGATTTGCGACTCATTTGTAAAGATGGCACTTCCAAAATGGCCTAACGCATTTTCTGCACTTCTGTGATAATCGTATAAAACAGATTTGGTCTCAGTCTTTGTTTAATGTGCCATTATGGAAATATTAAATTTTTGGGGAAAATAGCCAGGCACTCTGAAACGGAATTAAAACCGAACTATTCGCAATGATGTATGGGGAATTATGTAATAATATAATTTCAAAGCAAAAGGAAGCATTTCAAACAACACTAAAATAAACACACTGAAAATGTATCCACAATTCACTTGAGTATTGTGGCGAGCACTTTAAAAATACCATCAACTTCACTACAAATTTAAAGCGCTTTCAAAACTAAGAGGACTGCACCACCAACTTATTGCTCCTTCATTGACTGGTAGTCTCACTAGGTTTGACTCTATACATAATTGCATGGCCCACCTACCAAATTCAACATACGGCTTAAATGGAATGACAACAGCCACCAGCACTCGGCCAACTCCTGGGCGTAGAGACGCTCTCATGTCAGCCAGAAGTGACACGGGCTTATCACACCTGTCCAGCAGGTTGAGGCAGGCAATCAGATCATACTGCAAGCCCGACTTTGGCCATTCATCCACCTCAAGCACCCTAAATACAACAAATACATTTTCTAAATAATTTGAACTGCATGTTTAAAGTAATAGCAGCAACAGTCAACAATAACTCCTCAAGTGCAAACATTTACAACACAATAGTATAAAGAGACAAGAAAGATGTTGATGGGGTTGTTGTTGTTAGATAGTTTATAGGGGCACCAGCGAAGTTTGTGCTGTTTTCATTATATATGTATATGTGAGCATTTTCCTGTTCATCTCAAAAGGTTGCACGGTCCCCTTTCTATACTATCAGGCTGTCACATTCAGATTTCAAAGGTTCTTTGTGATATTTAAACCGATGAGTTTCTTCAGTTTTTGGGCAGGAATTAATTTTGACTTTTGCTTGGGCGGTAGCCTAATAGGCATATTCTTTTTAATTTTCGATTGCCAAGTGAGCTTTAACCTGTGCTAGGTGCATACAGGGCATCCCGAGATTTTTTGTCTAGCCTTATCCAAGAAGACTAGCTGTCCGACCTTGCGTACTAAGGGGTGTGGTTGTGAGAGAAAGAGTACGCGTGGGAATGAGAAAAGAGAAGAAAGGTAAGCGTTACTTGTTTGTTAGTCTTAAGTTTGTTTTAAGGTTTTACGGTTCCATCGACTGTACTGTAAAAGTTATTCCACCGCACAGAAACAGACTGGAGTATTTGGGCAAGAATCAATTTTTAATTTTGCCTGGGTGGCGGCCCAATAGGCCTACTCTTTTCAATTTCCCTCCACCAAGGGATCTTTAGCATTTTGATGTGAGAGCAATGTGCACACAGAGCCTCCAAGACTTTTTGTCCTCATCTAAGAAGACTAGGTGTTGGATCTTACCTAACCTAAGATAAAGGGGGGGGGGGGGGGGGGGGGGGTT
>JAUKPP010189818.1:0-14245 GCA_032273245.1 Phyllaplysia taylori
GTTTCTTCTCGCAAAGATGTGTATTTGAAAAGCCTTCACAGGTAACTGTGATGTAACGGTTAGGCTCTTCGCCTATAACGCAGAAGACGTGCGTTTGAGGCCTGCGGGGGGCAGTTTGTTGGATAGAGTGCTCCATTTTTCTGTTGTCACTTGTGCTATTCCACGGGTAATGCGAATAATCATAGTACCAAGTACCATCCCAGTATCCTGTAATCGAATACAGGGGTACGATAAAAATAAACTACTTCCTGTTCCCCTAAAAATGGCTGGTTGTCTATGAATTTGTTGTCACTATTAAATTTGACGACACCACATCACTCTCAGCTAATTTTAGCCCTGACAAATTGAAGGCAGGGTCGAAGTAGGTCGTCCCTTAAATGACTTTACAGTGTTGCAAGGGAAGTGGCCGAAGTTGTACCGAAAAGCGAAATAAGAGGCCTCCATAGCTTTTACAAGTCACGGTTTGTAGGCTGATTTTTTCTTCTGTCTTTCCCTCTGGCTTGGTGTCCGTCACATAGTTCCAAGAGACACAATTATCTCACCCAGCTTATAGCCTTGATCATAATCTGGTATGACGATGAACTCGATTTGTCCACGGAGGCCACAGAGAATATTGATAAGGTCGCGGCGCCGGTTCCACTAGGAATTTACATTTCTGTTTCCTGCCCATTATCTCTAGTCTGTTATTCAAAATTTGTATCATGAGTAAACCTCTGGGGGAGAGCAGCTCTTGTTTCCTGCTGTTTTTCTCTTTAACCTCTCACTCTCCATTTTTCTCTATCTCTCTACCCCTCTCCCTCCCTCTCTATCTTTCTCCCCCCACCTTACCCCTTTCGTTTCTAGCTCTCAAATTTCATATCACAACTTTCGGATGAAAACAGTTATTTTTTGGATTGGTTTTTATTTTGGCTTAACGTCCTTTGCAACACTGTAAGGTCATTTAAGGGACGGGCCACTTCGACCCTACCTGTCAGGGTCAACCCGGGCTGAGAGGGACATTGTCACAAATAAAAAACGGAGACATACTCGATCAAACAAATTGCCCCACGTGGGCCTCGAACTGACGTCCTCTGCGTAATAGACGAAGCGCCTAACCATTACACCACCGCCCCGGTAAGCAGCTCTTTATTTCCTACTGTTCGTCTCGTTCTATCTCTTTCTCTCTCTCTCTCTCTCTCTCTCTCTCTCTCTCTCTCTCTCTCTCTCTCTCTCTCTCTCTCTCTCTTACCTCTTGGGCAGTTTACAATGCAACTCTAAACTTCTCTATCTCTATTTCTCACTCCGAAACTCGTTATCCCTTTATCACCCTTCAAGTCCAACATGCTCGCTCTCGTACTCACTCATTAACTTTCTCACTTATCCATTACCCCTTTTGTTCTCTCTCTCTCGCTCCTGTTCTTTTACACCTATTTCTCTCCCTCTCACGAGTTCATTCTCCTATAGACGCATTGTATTGTCCACATACTCAATCACTGACCCACTAAATGTTTCTTTCTATACTTACTGCTTTCGCTCTCTTTCTATTTTCCCTACTCTCTCTCTCTCCCTCTCTCTTTTTCTATAGTGCATCTCTTGCTCTCCCATTAATGAATTCATACCACGACACGCTTATTCACTCACTCACTGGCTCACTGATTCATTCACTTAGTCTACCTGTCTATCTCTCTCTCTCCCTCTTTTTCTTTCTCTCGTTCTCTCTCTTGCTCCCTCCTTCCCTCCCTCCCTCTCTCTCTTTTTAAAAATTTTTTTTTTTTTACTTTTCTTTCACTTGTTAATTTGCAATGAAGAAAGAGCCCAATAGGTGCTACATTCCCTGGATATAGAGTACTTAATGATATGAATATTAACATGAAAACCGAACATCCAAATATCCAAACATCTCACATACAAAAGCTATTTGTGGACCCACGAAAGACGGCGAATAGTTTTATCCCTATTTTGCTTTTGCATTTTAAGTATTCTATAGCGTCTTTATTTTACATTTTGGCATAATGTTATTTAGTCTTTCTCTGATCGCAATGTCATCTCAACAACAATACTGGTTCCACTACAACTGACGATCAAAACAAATTCCAATAATGTTTCGAAGCCTGGGTTTTTACATAATTTGTATTGGAGTCCACACTATGCGATAGGATCAAAAAGTAATTTCCGAAATTTTAGTCGCACGCATGGTTGGATCACGGGGCCAACGAAATTCTGAATGCAATGCTGTGGGTGGTTCAAATATAACAAGCATGTGGCTGATAGCAGCTTAAAAAAAACAGCTTGAGAAGAGCAGGGTGTTCTTTCTTTTTTTTTAAATTTTTTTTGTTTTCAGAAAAAAAGTGTGTAATTTTTCAAAACTATATATTTTTTAATCATAGGAGACCTCTAAAAGTTTACGCATAGATTATGACAATGTGGTCATGATGTGAATTGGCAAAAATGTAGTTAAAAGTCATATTGATAACTATGTCTGATGCAGTTTTAGATCTGCCTTTATTTTTTGTGCTCAAATTTTTAGCTAGAAATATAATTTAATTCTATTTCAAAGTTTTGGGGTGATAAATGAAGTTTGGCAGAATGCCTATATTCTTATTTTAAATAGAGGTTACACCCACCTGGTCAGCACATTTATATTTGTTGATATTATTCTTTTCAGTGAATTGCAGACTTTTAAGCAGGGAAAACTGCATTTAAGATATTCAATGCGAAAGGTTGCTTTTAGACAAATTATAGTTGAGACCGGCGCTGTGGTGTAATGGTTAGGCTCTTTGCCTTGCATGCGGAAGACCCCGGTTCGATCCCCGATCACGGGCGATCTTTTTTTTTCTGCTGGGAATTTTTCCCTCTCAGTTCGGGTTGGGCCTGACAGGCAGGGTCGAAGTAGCCCGTCTCTTAAATGACCTTAAAGTGTTTCAGGGGACGTAAAACTGGTAACCAAACCAAACCAAACAAATAGTTAGTATCTAGCACAAAACTAAGTGATCTCACTCTTCTGCTCCCCAGACTTTGCCGCTGTCCATCGTGTTTGTCTCAATGATCACCTTCAACAACTTGTGCCTCAAGTACATCGGGGTGGCTTTCTATTTTGTGGGGCGCTCACTCACCACAGTGTTTAATGTGGTAAGTCCATAGAGTCTAAAAATCAAATCATGTATGTGCGACTCCACTCTCTTAGTGTTGTGATTTATGCCACCCAATGTGTTTTCTGACCTAGAACTTTTCTTGCAAAAGTGAGGCAATTAATCTAAATGCTGACATTTTGTGACATATTATTTTATTTTGTTTGTTGTAGATCTCTGTGTCATTTTTTGTCCTTCAGAAATGTGGTGTTAAATTGAAATAAATTGTATTGCTGCAATAATCCATCACTAGTCACATTCTTGTTCAATGATATCCTTTCATTGTTATACATTTGTATCGAAGGAACTCTCAATTCAAACTAAGTCTCTATCAACACTATCATATATACAGTAATTAATACAACTTTCATTTAAAAAAGCTTTTTCGTTTTTTATATGGTGGAGTGGTTAGGCTCTTCATCTATCACGCAGAAGATTTAAGTTTAACCCCACATATGGACAAACATCTTCTTCTTTCTGTTGGATTTCATCCCTCTCACTCTCAGCCCAGGTTGGCCCTGGCAGGCAAGATTGAAGTAGCCCATCTCTTAAATACCTTACAGTGTTGCAAGGGACATAAAACTATAAACCAAACCAATTTTTTATAGAATTAATTGATTTCTTGTATGCTTTCAGATTTTCACATATCTTATACTACAACAATCAACCTCTGTGAAAGCACTTGGCTGCTGTGGCATCATCATTGCTGGTTTCTTTTTGGGTGTTGATCAGGAGGGTGCCTCAGGTATGACCTATAGTGGGATGCACGAAGCTGGTCGGTTGTTTTTTCTGCTAAGTGTTCCATTCTATAATCGGCAATACTCACAGTAGCTCACAAAATCTCGTGCTGGCGGGGTGAGTTCAGTTGAAAATTAATTAAGCTTTTATGGAATAGAGCATTCAGTCGAAAAAACGGGCGACTAGCATTGTGCATTGAGTGCTTGAGTAAGAACCAAAACAAGAAGAGGCTAAAACAGCTGGGGCTGGCGCCTCTATAAATAACCCACTCCTTACTACTACTACTACCTATACTGGCTGCTTCATTTCAGTTGTTGTTGACACAAGTGTAGAGTACAAGTGCTCACGTGGTTGGCACCATGGGGTAGTCTGCTCCTTCTACTTTTATCTATGTGTCACAATTGTTATCCTGTGGTGTACTAGTTAGGATCCTCCCCCATCATGCAGAGGACATGAGTTTGATCCACACATTGGACAAACATCTCTGTCTCTCTACTGGGATATTGCGTCCCTCTCAGCCTGGATTAGCCTTGACAGGCAGGGCCAAAGTAGCCCACCTGAATAATGGTCTTACAGTGTCAGAAGGGATGTAAAACCATAACCAAGCCAAACCAAACCTGGCACTAGAATGACTTTTTAGTGTTACAAATATTGTAGAACCTCAAAAACTAAAAGTACTGCACAAATGAGGAATCATAAATGTTTGTGTTACCTGTGGTGTTATGTATTTAATTTTTCTGTGATAGTGTATTTGTCTTGTATTGTTTGCAGTGGTTTTATGCCACACTAGTGAAACCGCTGCCTTGGTAGGCAATTGGATGAGTGGTCCATGTCTTGTGAGCAGCCCTGTTGTAGGTCTACTCCTTGCTGCATCAAGTCTGAGGCAAAAAAAAGGGAACTTTAGTAGCTATCCTGCCAAGCGCCTGACATTATGAGAAGAGTACTATACTATGGATGATCAGCCTGTTATCTGTTTACTGCAACTGGGTGGAGTATTTATAGAGTATTGCGCCTTATGTTCCTCATTTGGAGGCTGCTTCCTCCAGCTGAAGTAACCTTACAGTGTCAGAAGTGATGTAGAGTTTGCAGTGTGTCAGCTTGGTTGTTGTTTTTTGTGGGTTTTTTGGTCTATCCCTAAAGTTTTGTGAGGTGTATGTGAACATTTTACTTTTCAGCCAGTGTTTTTTCTCACATGTTGACTCACAAAACTTTTTAGATAGTACATGATAAAAGAGTTAAGCTGACTTCTGCTCTTTTCTATGTGCTACTTTTGTTCTAATCCACTTCCTGGTTCTTAAATCACATCACTTTGTCAATGGTGCTTTAATACCTCCATAAGCATTTCAGACAATTAGCAAAACAACCAGACAACCAAACTTTCAATGTGTTTCTCTCCTCAGGTTCTCTGTCTATAGCCGGAGTGATGTTTGGTGTGGTGGCCAGCGCCAGCGTCGCTCTCAACGCCATCTTCACCAAGAAAGTGCTCCCCCTGGTGGACAACAACGTGTGGCGACTCACCCTCTACAACAACATCAACGCCACCATCCTCTTCCTGCCGCTCATGTTTGTGTTTGGAGAGTTCAAGGAGGTCTACAACTTCCCCTTGCTCACACAATTCTCATTCTGGAACTGGATGACCATCAGTGGGGTTTTTGGATTCGCCATCGGATATGTGACTGGCATGCAGATTCAGGTTTGTGATTTTCAATGTGTGTTCAGAATTTAGAAAAGAAAAATATGGACCGGCGCTGTGGTGTAATGGTTAGGCTCTTCGCCTTGCATGCGGGAAGACCCTAGATCGATCCCCAATCGGGGACGATCTGGGTTTTTTCTGCTGGGATTTTTTCCCTTTCAGTCCGGGTTGGCCCTGACAGGCAGGGTCGAAGTAGCCCGCCTCTTAAATGACCTTACAGTGTTGCAGGGGACGTAAAAACTGGTAACCAAAACTAACTAACCAAAAAAATATGGCGTGGGTACAGGTGAGTAAATGTGTAGGTACTTAAGTGTGAAGGTGTGTTATGTATGGGTAGTGTATCACTGGTATTTTATGATAGACAGTCTGTGCAGAAATCAGTTCTGTTGTTGGTTGTGTTTTTTGTTCTTCTGTAAGTGTGTAAGGTCATTTGAAATACAGGCTACTTTGACCCTGCCTATCATTGCCAATCTGGGCTGAAAGGGTAACTTTATCCTCTCCTATATGGGATTTTAACTCCTAGTCTCCTGTATGCAAGGCAAAGTGTCAATACATCAAGACACCAGTGCTGAAAGTTTATCTATGTCTATGTCTACCTCTCTAAGATGGCAGTGTGCTGTTGGTAGTGACACAAGAACACAACACAGAGACTGATCCTTTACTCAATACCGTAGTGAATTAGTGTACTATTTTTATCTTTGACTGTGCTTGTCGTTATACTGAAGTTGATGGTTAAGCAACCATCTCAACTCATGGTAATCGATGGATTCAATCCTTTTGACCATTAAAAATGACGATTTTATTGATCCCCGTGGGGAAATTTTGTATACAATGGCATGTAATACATGTACATTAATCAAATGCTCTTATATAATACTAACATTACAAATACACATGAAATACAATGTACATACATTCACTCAGTCATTTGTTCACACGCCATTGCTGGTCGCCGCTGTGCAGCGTCCATATGAGCCAGGGTTAACGTGTCTTGTTCAAGGACACACCACAGTGGTCTCCCACTTAAAAGCTGCTTTCGCTTAGCATTGCTTGACAAACTTTGTGAACCAGAGTTCACTATCCAATCGACCACTGGGCCCCCATAATACATAATACATGTCTATGCCATCCTGCAGGTAACATCCCCACTGACCCACAACATTTCCGGCACGGCCAAGGCCTGCGCCCAGACTGTCCTCGGCTGTATGTACTTCGGCGACGTCAAAACGAACCTGTGGTGGCTCAGCAACATGGTAGTTCTGGCCGGCTCTGCGAGTTACACGGAGGTCAAGCGTCGTGAGATGAAGAAGCAGCACGGAGAGGCGGTGGCCGCTGCCGTCAAGCAGGTGCAGATTGTGGATGAGCTGGAGGAAGGGAAGAAGTCTGGAGCAGCGTAAGGTGCATCGTGATGCGATATGGTGCCACGAGGATCGATATGGCGCAGTGTGGAGTAACATCAAGGAGATCTGACAGGGTTGTTGGTGTTGCTGCTTATGTTGTCCATGATGATAATGTGCAGGGCAGATGTTGTTGTGATACTTATCATACATTATTTGGATCTCTATAGACCGATGCTTGCCAACCTGGATGGTATTATTGCCCAGATGAGGGAGATTTTGTCATTTTGGTAGGCGGTGGGGATCACACAGATAGTGACAGATCATATTATTATGGTGAACAGTTTTTTGCATTATTATGGTCCACTTTTTCATAGTGAATGTACAGCTTCAGGCCTGTGTATCCTTAACTTTAGTATTTGTCAGCTACATGTAACTTTTTAAGTGACTGTTCACTGTTCTATGAATTTGAGTAAGGAGATCTTATTTCAAGCCTCACTTGAAAATAAATGTAGGTGTGCTTTACGAAAGTTTTAGTCTCTTTCTAGTGGTGTAAGTGGGCTACGAACAGGTTGGCAAGCACTGCTGCAGACATCGATGGGACTACTGTATTGATACTGAGACAAGCTTATTGTGAGAACTTTACCCATTTCAGTGAATAGAAAGCACATCTCCATAAACTTATATGCTTTATACGGAACAAGTAGTAAATGTTAGTAGTACTAATATCTCTCTGCTCAATATATATGACTTGAGCTATCAGAGCAGGAACGATCTCATGTTTCATGGGAAGTCTAGTTTGCATAAGACTGCTCTGGAAATAGCATCTTTGACAGTAATGCTTGGAATATTTTGTGTCTAAAATCATTTAGAGAAAAACATAATGCTATCATAATGTCAACAGTTTTGTTAAATCATTAGGCTAAATACGAAGAGAAAGTAGAAATATTGTATGAAAATCCAAGGATTATGACAGTAAAAATATGTTGTGTTAAAACGAGGGAAGAGGTGAAGGATGAGAATTGAGAGATTGAGGATGTTTAGAAGAAAATGATTACCCTCTAGGCTATGTATATGTGTGTGCATACAAATTCGAGTGCATGCCTGCTTGTATATATATATCATATTTATATCATAAATGTGTGGGAATGAAATTGAGTTTTAGATGATTTTTTCCTTTTCGTTATTTAATACTTCTAGGTAGCTTGTGTATGAAGCACAAATGGGTAAAAGTAGCTGTTTTTTATTTTAGAGGTTGGGGAGTTGTAAAAAACAAATCTTTTGTAATATTTTGTAAAACTTTCAATTACTTTGAATACTGTATGCTTTTTTCAGGGATAGGCAGAAAGATGCATGATAGATTACTTGCTTTGTGAAGTTTGTGGCCTACCGTTTAAAATACTGATTATATCAAAATCAAAAGCTTGAATTAACATCCTCCCACGTTTTAGCTGAAGTTTTCACAAGTGCCATGTGCTAGGACATTATTTAAACTAGATTGCTGCAAAAAAGAAGTTTTAGCTTATTATAAAGTGGGGATTGTTTATAAAAGTGTTTTCATAATTTTTTAAAAAATATATATGCATTTACTGGGAGCAAATATTGTTTGCAATGTTAGTTTCGTTGTGATTAGGCCTATATTGCCACTTCACTTGATCATTGTTCTAGCACAGTGGTCTCCAGTTAAGGAACTTTTTCTCAAAAAGGGGATCAGTCATTGGGTCGCTTACACCTTTTGAAACAAAAAGTTTGCAGCGGGGTCTTTCAAAACACTTTTTATACTGAGTATGAGATTTACAGTGCACTTTTTGCTTGGCATGGCCCAGCTCATTTTGCACAAACACTTTGTCTTAATTTATGTTCATTTACTCTGACAAAACCACCAGATTCATCACCAATACAAACCCCCCAATTTTTGTGGCCCTGTGATTTTTTTCTATTTGCTGTGTTATCATTCTTAAAAAAAATGTTTCCAGCAGCCTGAGAACTTGTTACTGTAGATGTTGGATCTATGGTGGAGACCACTGTATTTGAATTGCTATTGGTTTTATTCATAGATGTTGCGGGAATTTGTGTCATAGGGGAGGAAATGGGATATAAATTATTATTCTTTTGTACGAGGTTTTATTTTAGAGTACACCACATTATATGTATGTAGGAGCCAATTGCATGTCAAGTTGGCATTTGCTTGGCACCAAAATCTTTTTCACTCTCCTCATTATCAAGATCTTGAAAAAGGGTGCGAAGTCAATGCATCTTAGCAACAATGTCAGGCGTATTCATTTCATGGCAACTCTCTCCTTGAAGAGATGACAAGTGTGCTTGTCATGCAACTGGCAACCTTCTATGCAATGGGATCACATCATTGAATTCTACATACATTGAGGGAAAATTACTTTTTTTCATTTTGTTGCATTATAATCATCCAATATAATTGTTTTAACCCCTCATGTTGCAATCTCCAATATTGATTTCCATTAAAACATTATGTACAGAACATATTTTATCACTAACATTGTCTGGTGCTCTTCATGTTCATCTGATGAAATAGGTTACATTCAACCATTTTTTTTTTAAATATACGAAAGTACACATGTACTACATTTGATGCAACTAATATATTATATCCATAGCCAAACTCATCGCAACGAGGCCCATATTTTTGCCCTGGTCTGTCAAGCCTTGCACAATGAGGATTATAGGTTGTTCCTTGAATTTAGACTTTGTCCTTTTGTAAGTGATTGCATAATATGAAAGTGATATAGAATTCTTACGTCACCAATTTTTGCTTAACATCTGAACAGTTGAGATTTACTTGACACAAAGGTTTTTATGTTGATGTTTTGTTCTTTATAGCAAATGAAAATAGAATTAGTGAGTTCATTTTGTCAACAGTATTTTTACTCAGCTTACTATCATGAAGAAAGTAACACCATAGCTGATTGCAAGTCGAAAAAATTTCTTAGTACATGGAGAAACAAGAAGAAGGAAGTCAGTTGTGCTGAACTTAATTTTACTTTCATGGATAACTTAAAGAATAAGCTTGTGAAATTCTGTGTTCGCTCTAACTGTGATAAGAACTTTGTGGTTTCTCAAACTTTGTGAATTTTTATTGAAAATCACACGTTGTATTACGCACATGGCCTTTGATCATTTGTAAAGTTCCTTGTCATTTCTAGCCAAAGTGTTTATAACAATTGCTCACAAGTCCAGCAGTATTGTTCCTTTCAATCATTCTGAGAATTGACACAGACTATCTGTGTACTTGATGAGTGACAAATTTATTGTACTGAGTTCATGCTTTTTGTTCTGTTTCCTCTGTTGTGAACTTTTTCGTAAGATCTGAATTCATTCAAGGCAGAACTGGATGAAGGCCATCACTGACTTGTTCATCCAAAACAAAACACAAACCCACGTAATTCCCCTATAGTGTTCGATATTGCCGTCATTGACTTGTATATTCCATAGAAATCCAATCCATGTCATTCTTGCAGTGTTAGCAAAGTGTGCATGTGTAGGACAAGACTTACCATGTCATCAGCTTGTCTGTCATCCTATCACAATGTTTATTGACGTGAACGCAGGCAGACAGTGAACTCAGAGGACTTTACTTTACTTTCACTTTGCTGATCCCCGACTGCTGGACACTTGTCCTTTTTCAGCAATCAATGCCATACAATGGTATTTTGCTGTGTTCTTTAGCTGGGCCACTGTTCCATATAGACATTTTTCCAAGTTGGGAGCAGGTGGTAGCAGTGTCTCCCTGATGTTTCTGAGGTGCGTGCACTCGAGTAGGTGATGTTGGACGGTTTCCTCACTTGTCAAACAGTACCTACATGTGCAAAGTGTGCATGTGTAGGACAAGACTTACCATGTCATCAGCTTGTCTATCATCCTATCACAATGTTTACTGATGTGAACGCAGGCAGACAGTGAACGCAGGCAGACAGTGAACTCAGAGGAAGAAGTGACTGTCTGTGTTTGCCTAGTTCTGATGCAATGAAAATCTGTGAAAATCTGAGGGTTGTCAGGGGCATTGTTGATGCTGTTGTCAATATTCACTTGTTATTTCTAATGGGAGGGTCAATCAAAGACTCATGTGTTCTGTCTCTTGCTTTGTGAAAAATTTCATTGTCATTGAAGATAGAAGACTGTTCTCAAATTTAGTGTTTTGATCTTGGTTGATACTTAACAACAATGTTGATGTTATGTAAGTTTTGTTAAAAGGCAAGAAAAGTTATACTCCATTTTTTTTAAATTTTTTTTTAGCAAAGATGAGATGTAAGGTGTATTTATAATGTAATATTGCAAACTATAGTGCTTCTTACCTTGCCTTCCTTACCATTTATTAAAGAAGCTACATGGAATAATAATGGTAACGAGAACAGTACAGTCAAGTGTATTATTTATTCCCTGTTTCAGTTTTTTTTTTATTTGAATGAGTCTTTAAGAGCAATGTATACAGTATAGTCAATTAGTTACATCTATCATCATGTATGCATGGTAAAACTGAATTGAGAACACTTACATATGTAAAACAAAATGTTTTTTTTGTTTTGTTTTTGTTTCCTCTCTGTTTAAAAAAATTATTTTGTATTTTTACTTGATTCTCTGTCCATATCACTTGTTTTGACTGTGACTTTGTGAGTTTTCTGACTTTATGGAGTTATTATTAATGTCATTTACACATTCAATATTGATTACAAATTTTATGCAAAGGATTGTCCTCATTGAAGGAGATAGTCATATATATACAGCAACATTCTGGCCGAAGTACAATTCATTTCTAATCCTGGTGTGCAGGTAGCTCATTTAGGACATTCTCTCAGTCTGTTTGTCAGACCTAATATGTGGCCTTTGGGATTGGGAAGAATTTGCTGTCTAGTTGTAAAAGAGACAGAAGTTAGACCTAAGCCAGTTATCTTGCCTTTTAATCAAACAAACAGTTTGAGTTTGAGTGTATTTAGTTGAGCAAGAGAAATTTGTGGAAACTCTCCCTTGGTGGTTATCACAACTATTTTTGAATGGAAGAATACAATTATAATGATTGTAGCTTTCCACCTTCCCCCACCCCATTTGTTTTTCTTTTTCCTGTTTCAATCCAAAACTAAAGCCTCATCATCTCATTCTTTCAAACATTGATGGTTAGCATTTCATAAAATCAAACCTGCCATTTTTTTTTTGTGTTCTGTGAATTATGTGTGAAATTTTCCAGCTATTTGTTGTTTTGCTGGCATTGGCATTGTGGATAACATTCCTATCAAATTTTCATTATTCTCATTGACACATTGGTCTCAACCCATGCACGGCACATGCTG
This sequence comes from Phyllaplysia taylori, assembly GCA_032273245.1. Lineage (NCBI taxonomy): Eukaryota > Metazoa > Mollusca > Gastropoda > Aplysiida > Aplysiidae > Phyllaplysia > Phyllaplysia taylori. Next base: position 12,194 of record JAUKPP010189818.1, read on the forward strand.
CTTCAGCTTCAACATTTTGTCTCTATCAAATTCTTGGTGTTAATTCTCTATGTTGAGTTGCTGTTATTATGTTCTTTGAGTGGCATGGACTGGTAAGGTTAAATTCTATGAGTGATATATTTGCTATGCTCTGGCAGGATCAAGTCAGCATAATTATATATCTAAGTAGAAACAAGTGTCTTTCAGTTCATCAATCATGAATTACCGTTTGCAAATCGATCAAACAGTAGTAAAGGTTACAATAATCAATTAAATCAAAACATGGAAATTGAAGTACTGGTGTAGAAAGTAGTGGCTTTGTACTGCTATTAGTATTATTACTTGTGACAGATGAATTCTTTTGTGGGATATTCAAGATCCACAAATGTATAGAAATAGATCACCAGGGTTTTGAATAATGTTACATTCTGTTTGTTAATGATTAGACTACAATTCTAACGAGTTTTTGCACAGCCAGTGTTAGCTTAAAGAGAAATGAAAATTACGTGAAAGAAGCAGAATGTTTTTATCTGTCGTCACAATTTTCTTTTCTGGAGACATCCTTATGTACTACAGCAGTAAAAGACTAAGTGAACATATCATGCCTAGATGTGCTAGATGCTTTCTGTCCCTCCCTCCTTTCCCCTGGCTTTACATTATGTTGACTGATTGTATACAACCTGCTGTACTTTTCTTCCTCCATAAAGGTTGACTGACAGGGTATTAGCAGAACACTTCTGTGCTATATGGTACATTTTTCGAGATTTTTAACCCAAAGTCTCTTGTTGTCATGTTGCATGCAAACTTTGGGTTCACCCCAGCTGACACTTAACCATCATTTCATGAGAATAATGGACCGATACATGTGTTTTAGCCATTTTGCTGTGAATTTCAAACATCTTAAGGGTGTTGTATTATACTACATGTACATGTAATATAGTGGGAATCAATTTATTATGATTTGATAACAGAGGGATTTCAAATTGGAATAAAAAGTTTATTATCTTGCTTATAATTATGTGTTCTACTGTGTTGTCTCTTGATTGTCAAAACTTGTTTCTCTGGTTTAGACGTAGAATACAAAACTATTTTTCCTGTGATCCCCACCTAGACCTACAGGATCGCTTACCTTGCGTTGTTTTTTATTGTTGTGGTGCAACTCCCCTTTCAACACTCTGCTGGCAGCCCATGGATGCTCTCTTGCTTCTGCTTCTTTGGTTTGGTTTTGGTTTAACACCCCTTAAAACACTGTAAGGCCATTTAAGAGGCTAGGCCTCCTAGAGGCATAATTGTTTTAGTTTTCAATAACCACACAAGTCCATAAGATCTTCAACTGCAAGATTTTGTATCTGTATCTGAAAAGACAAGGTACGGATGTCTGTGGTGAAATGGTTAGGCTCTTCGCCTATCATGTCGAAGACCTTAGTTCGATCCCATGAACGGACTATCTGCATTTTTCTGCTGGGATTTGTCCCTTTCAGCCTGGGTTGACTCTTAAGGTAGGATCAAAGTAGCCCATCTTGAAAATAACTTTACAATGTTGCAAAGGAAGTAAAACTGGTAACCAAACCAAAGAAAAGGTGTTGGATCCTACATATTCTTTAATCAGAGGTGTGACTGAAGGAGGAGAGGTGGAAAAGTAGTAATGGTTTTGTTGGCTTTGGTAAAACGCCCTTTGTAACGCTAAGGTCATTTTAAAGGCGGGACCTCCATTGTAATGTCTATCTCTGATAGAACGGGTTGAAACCATGAAAACTGAAAAAGAGAGAATCCTAAGAATCTTGGTTTCAAACCTGGGACTCTTTACAACTTGGCCACAAACACTCCTTAAAGGAATGGAGGAAGAGGAGCCAAGTACAGTGCAAACCATATATAACAGGCCCAGCAATAACAGGGATCCGGTAATAACACAGGGATTTTTTAAATCGATGAGTCGGTCAATGAAACTACCACCGCCATTGACAACTTCTCGATTGTTCGAGCAGACAGAACATCGGCTGCCGGAAAGACCAGAGGCGGGGGCGTGTGCCTATATGTAAACAACCGATGGGCACACAAAAACAACGTCACCGT